>VXAC01002062.1:262819-422512 GCA_013399225.1 Rhipidura dahli
CCCCGGCGCCGCCCGGCCCCCGCCCGTTACTATGGCACCCCCTCCGCGCCGCGGGGCCGCAGGGGGAGGCGGCTGTGGCGGCCGGGAGCGTGCGGTGGGCCGGCCTCAGGCTGCCGGTGTGGCCGCAGGCAGGTCCCTTGAGGTGCCTCCGTGAGACCCTCGGGCCGATTTCCGCGGCCGTTTGGCAAAGTTGGGGTCAGGCGACCCCTCTGCCCTGGCAGCCCTCTGAGGTTGATCTGGGCCGAGCTGCCAGCAGAGCCCGTTGTCTCCAGTGCCAGCATCGCCCAGGGTGTGTGGTGGCACAAATGAGCTGTGATCCATGAGCATGTCCCAGAAAACAGGTAACAAGTTGAAAGTAAAGCGCGTCCGTGAAATACCTGATCATCTGGGGTCTGCCCCATGACATCATGGTGCTCGGGCCTGGCCGCATAGGGTGACACCAGGCACAGGATGGAGGGGGGACGTTTGAGGAGATGGGCTAACTGAGAGCGGAGGAAGGAAGGACGAGAGAATGGGGTAGGGAAAATAAAAAGGAGCTCAATTAGCAGCAAACAAGGAGGCTGACAAAGGAAAGTTGGGAATCCAGTGGGATGCAGGAGAGGGATTGATGAGAAAAACAAGTTTTAACAGGCAAAAACAATGAAAGAAAGGGTGACTTCAAGACACCATGAGCAATCCCACTGGGTTTCCTGCTGAGTATCCAGTAGTCTTAATCAGGACAGAAAGGATGGAAGAGAAAGGATACAGGAAGGACACTATGCTGAGCTTAGATAATGCCCAACAGAGGAATTGTGTTATGAAAAGAAAGGAATGCCTTTCCCTCTTTAAATAAAAACAAATTACTGAGTGCCACACAAGTAAGCTGAGATGATGATGATTAACAGGAATGGTTACACTTATCAATACTCATGAACATTTCCATCACAAACCAGTTGGAATCTAAGAAGATTTGTAATGCATGTCACATGAAACTGTCTTCTCTTCACTGAAAAAAAATCCACTGTAAAGGTTTCAAGGGGACTCAGTATTAAGGGGGAGCAAATCACAAGTTTCAGGTGAAAAAATCACTGTTTGTGTGAGGATATGTGTATATATAAACAGAGATATATAATCTGCACCTCAGATGTTTTGATATTGTAGAGTCCTTCAAGATAGTGTTAAGTCATGACTTTCTTCCATGTCTAACAACCTGCTTTCGTTAAAGCTTAATTATCTGGAAAAAAATACATGAGTAATGTAAATGAAACTCAAGAGAAAACAGGTTTGAAGCAATATTCCTATTTGAAGATTATTTGATCAAACACATCTCTGAAGATTCTTGGTTGTCAGTTCAACAGAATTTAAGTTTGATGGCAATAAATGTTTTTCTTAAACATGCAATTACAAAAGGATCTCAGTTGCTTTCTTTTTAATAATGTTTGAAACCCTTCTGGCCTTGGAGAAAAGCTTGAAAACATGACCTAGAAAAAGCTCCAGAAAGCAAAGGAAAAGACATTAACATATTTAAAAAAAAAAAAAAGAAAGAAAAAAAAACTCATGATTTTTTGGCATCTGACTCATTATTTTGCATGTTTGGGATTAGACATTTTGAAAGTTAAAAAATTCTAAAAAAGACTTTCCTTTGCAAGAGATGTACTTGACGCCTGACAGATATATCACTGCTGCAAATGGCTGATGTGTGGACCATAATTTGACAAAGTGAATGGAAGACAGATTGCAAGCTCTGTATTGAAAAGCAGCTGTTGAGAAACTTGCTATTCATGGACAGTGGATTAGTTTTCAGCCTGTTGTGGAGAGAGGTGGTAGAGATACAGCAATTTGAGATGAGTTGATCTAGGCAACCAGTGTGTGCAGGCACATACAGGTGTATGCAGGTACAGAAATGCTAATGCAGAGCTGGAGATGTCAATACCAGAACGACTAGAATGTCTGATAATAAAAAGTAGAGAATTAGCTATTTATTTATGTTAAATATTACTGACTATTGCCTTAAAAAGGGCTTCAGGTTCCTTGGAGTCTGTAGGAGTTTACAACAGTACCATTTGCTTTGCACAGCACTTCAAGTTATTTTCAGTACTTAATGATGCAGGCCCTGAGAGTTATAAAATTTTTGCTGCTACTTACAGAGATGATTTAATCATCAAGATGGTAAAACACCTGAGATTTGTGGCAGTTATCTGTACAGTTTGTAAAAATTAAAGAGCTATATATATTAATCTGTTAAGCATTCTTTTATTTTGTAGGGAACATTTTCTCTAGGATTTTCAGAATAATGCATTTGTGGAGACTGAAACTGAAAATGTTAATAATATTGTAGATTTTGCCTTTATGGCTGAGAAAGCAAGGCTTTTTGCAGGATAATTCAATGGGATATCGAACTTGGCCACTTTAGCTCATGGAGGTGCATTTTCCAGAAAAAAAAGTTGAAACAGATTTAAAAGAATGAATCAGTTTTTAGATGCTTAAAGGGAAGGAACATTTGTTCAGAAGGGCACTAAGTTTTTAAAGCCATTCAACATTCAAGTAAATGTCTCCAAAATAGTCTTGAAAGAGGTTGCTGTACCAGCATATGAGAAGTGTGTCATTGCTTTTCTCATATAAATAGGAACAAATACCTTGAGGAACATGATCCATATGTGCCAATACTAAAAAAGTTAATTCTTTTAAATGCTGTCTGGTGGAGTTAGACTAAGCAGTGTAAATACTCTCCGTGTAATGGAGAACTTGTATGGCATTCCTTGCCAAGCAGCATTGTGGACACAAGAGGTTTACACAGCAGGCTGGAGACCTAAGGAGGACGTTAGATAGACAAACCATAAATGGATCAGTAACTCCTCTGGGCTGAAAATAGCTGGAGGTAGAGACATGGGGGTAGGGAATGGTGGGAAGTATTGTACACGTTTGCCTTCAATTTGGGCTGTCCCATCTAAAGCCATCACTGGAGGCAGAGTACTGGTACTCGGTACAGAGTACTCAGTCTGAACCAGTCCAGCCATTTGCACTTTCTCATTTGAGTCTCTGCAATGGTCAGATGAACAGAATTAAATTAATCAAGTAACAATGTCTGATATGGCAGGTTATTTTCTTGTGTACTCTACTGTCTGGCCCAGCTGGTCTGTCTAGTATGTTGGGGGGCCATCAGCAGGCATAACTCATGTTCTCAGCCAGAGAGAAATAAAGTAGGTTAGTTTCAAAAAGAATAGACTTTGTTTAAGTCTCACGCATATATACCCGAGTTTATTTGGAAGCACTGGATATTTGATCATCTATTATAAAGAGCAGACTTCCTGATTTTCCTAGAAAGAAGGAAATATGAGACTGTGTTGATGGCTTTGTGTTTACTATGCATAGGCTAGGCACCACAAGAATCTCTTCATGAGGCTGGCTCTTCTTTAAAGAACATTTTTCTCCTGCATATTTTTAAAAAGAGTTGGATTGGAAAATTATTTTGCTTCTTGCTTTGTGCACTGTACTTTGGTAGCCAGGAGGTACAGATAAGCTAAAAGGGGACCAATGAGATTTTACTGAGAAAATCCCTCCTGCTGAAATTTTTTATTTACTTACTAGCTCACAGGACTGTTTACTTTTCATAACCCAGGTTAATGCTCATCAATATCTAGATAGTAGTTAATTAAATAATAATAGGATGAAGGGTCTCTCACTTTTGTGTGGATGTCCTGTTTCATGTTCTTAAACTGGATATGACACTTGGATCTGGGAAGATGCAAACGATAATGATATTAAGATTGCAGAATATTTTAAACAATGTAATTAATCTGGTCATTTCATCAGAATGAACTCAAATCCTTTAAGAAATCGATTAATTTTAAGTGTTGACATTCTGTGTGTGCATTTATAAGTCAGCATAAATCAATGTGAAAAAGAAAGATCTTCAATATGGTATAAAAGCTTAATGGGGTAATATATATTTCAGCGTATTTAAACAGTTTGTAAGGCTACCTAATAGTGTGTCAAAGAAAGTGTTATCAAATATATGATGAAAGAGCTATCTATTTTATTATTTTAGCCATTGCCCCTCCCCTGTTTATTTTCTTTGTGGTAAAAATGATGGACCCCAAATTATCACACTTGTATGAAAATAAATTGTTCGCTATAAGGAAGTACAGATTACTTCTAAAAGTTAAAGAAAGCCCCTGATATCCCTTTGCTACAAAACAGAGAGTAAACCTGAGCACTGCCATGTCTTCTCAGTCCAAACAAATGATACACAGCCTATTTAACACTAGAGGAGGAATTGACACGTGGGTTGAAGCTGAACTCTGTTTTCCATCTCGGAAGAGGTTCTTACAACTCATCTGCCATTGCCCACAGTAGGAATTAAGCACAAAATATCTCAGAGAATCAAGAACTTAAATAACTATGAGAGAAATATAAAAATGTAAAATTCACCTTGCATATTTGCAGCTTTGATCCATTCCCATATGCTTCAAAGACACTGCCAGCTGGTTCAATTCAAGTTACCAAATTAAATATGGCCTTGCAGACATAGGAAAGGTAGCTCGGTCTCAAAAGAAAACATTTTACTGGGCTTTAGATTATTTCTTGTGGTCAGAGAAACAACGGGAAACATGAAGTGCCTATCCTATCAAGGATTTTAGATGAGATACACTGTCCACATGGTATGCAGGAAGGCTCAAAAATACATCACAGTATGATGTATTCTAGTTCTCAATTGCAAGATATACCCAAGTGCTAAGGTTGCCAATTTTCCACTCTTCCACTTATCTTGTTAAATCAATCATGAAACATCCAGAAGTATAAGGGATCAGGAATTTTTGGTTTCATGCTGGTTTTTTTTTTTGAAGCGTACTGGAGGCCTGTACTGGACCTTCAGAAACTTAGACTTTTTAAAGGAAAGTTGTGTTTTCAATAATTTATTTTGCAGTTTGAAAGGCTGTTTAAAGTCATTTTGGTTTCTCCTCCAAAAATTGAGGATTCTTACAAATTGTATAAATGTTATCTGGAGATTGGATCATCTACAGATGTCTTGAGAACAAATCTGTGTTAACGGTTGATACCATTAAAAATAAGCATCTGTATTTGCAGGTGTTTTACAAATGTACATATGAATGTGTCTGCTGAATAATCAGGAGAAAGAAAGGACAGAACAAGAGGACTGGTCACAAGGTATCACCAGTTTATCCATAGCATTCAACAGGGAATTCTCATCTGCAAGACAGATACCAAACAGATGATTAATCAGTTTTCAATTCAGAACAATGAGCTCATCAACCTCCTATTTGATAAACCCCCAAATAGACCTCAGTTGCCCCTGCATGAGCTCCCCTGACATGAGGAGATCATTACAGGCTTAGTCAAAACCTCTTCTTTTCTGTTTCAGATATCTTTTGCTAGAGAAGATTTTTGTTGTTGTTTATATTCACAAGGTCTCTGTGAAGAGAGGGACATTTCTAAAATCTCCAGGCAAGGTAGGTGTTTCAGCAGGAGGCTCCCACCTCAAAGCAGTGGTGTAAAAAAGTAGTCTATGTACATTCTCTTGTGTGACTTTAATTAGTACTTCAAGCTCAGAATTATAGATGTTAATAGAGACACAGGTCCAAACTCTATTCTCTTTGAGTACATATAAGTATAGCAGAGTTCACAGAGTAAAAAATTATTTTTAGAGCTAGAAGGTATTACAGCTTATCTATTATTTAATTTTATTTTTTAATAAAATAGAAGAAGTCAAGAGAAAGCAAAACGACTTGCTTGATTTATTTTCCTCCCCTGGGGATTTATGTTTGCTACCAGAAAAGTACCACACAGGGGGCACAGATGGCATTTCAAGTGCAAAAGATTGTGACTGAGGTATACTAAAAGTATGTTGGGAGTTTCCATTAGAGCTTCCTGTTGTAGCAAATAAATTCCGTCCCATTCACATTTGATAGGGTGATACAGATACGTCATCCACATGTCATCTGCTGTCAATTTTTATGGGATGTGATAAACTGTTGGACTGCTGGCTTGAGAGCAAAATTTCCTTCCTTGCTGACATTTCAGCATTTTTCTGGTGGATCTCTAGGAACTTCAGATCCCCTTCCTTATAACTATTATGGGTTTTTTTCTCAATGGAGCTGTCACTTTAAAGTCTAATAAAAACTCTCTGTCTTCCCTTTCTCGGCTTTCTAGTTTGACAGTTTCATGTCATAGCTTTGTTCCACAATAAAAATAAAAAAGCTTGGGTGTTAAGGAAGTCCTTGGAAAACTGTAAGTGATAGAGTCAGCATTTACAGAACATATCACAACAGGTCTGTCTGACCTTGGCAGCAATAGGAGATCGCCGTTTCTCATAGATGAGCTTTTCTTGAATGTCTGTCTTTTATGCTGTATAAGGCAGAAATACCTTTTCTGGGTCAAGGCTACTGCTTTCTGTTTCTCTTACTCTTTAACAGAGATTGTCTACTATTGTTAAGTATTATCTGTTTAAGGAATTTCTCTCAATCCCCTGTGTCTTGTTCTATGCTATCTTAAGATAAATCTACATCACTGGTATTATTTTAAAGTCTTACACTATTTTGTTAAGGATTATTTGTTTGAGGATTTTGAATGGTTTACTTTTATCACAGTCGAACTGCAAAGATTAATGTTTGTGGGTGTCCTCCAAGTCATCTCCCTTTACTCTGGCTATCAGAGTGTAATCAACACTGTTTTCTTATTGGAATGGCCATTGCCCTATTTTTCAGCATTTTGCAAGAATTCCAGTTGAAGGGAATGAATAGTCTGTATTGGCTGTTTGTCTTTGAAAATGGACTCCTCAGTAGCATGTGTAAGTATAACAGTGTTGAGTATGCATATTAATCAGATGCTATGAAACATGTGGAGGGTGACTCCCAGGCCACATTTTAAATTATTAACTTTCTAACAATTTGTTGAATGCATGTAGATTTATAGGAGTTGCATGGAGACAGTTACCTGACTGTATAATACACTGACAATCATTAAGTAAAAAAAAAAAAAGAATATTTTCAAGTAAAAGAGAATGAGAAGAAACTCAGACTTGTTCATGGTTGTAGAATGTAGAAAAAAACCCTCACCATCATCCTAAGATACCCTTCCCCCTCTCGCAGTGGAATTTCCCTGCTTTGAAGTTATCTTGAGAAGACACAATTTGCAATTTGTCCAAGAGGTCAGCAGGCCAAAACTACTGTACCACAGTGTAGGAGATGGTTTCAAGGCTGACAGCCTCCTGGAAGAAGGATCTGCAAGCATCTTACTTTATTTTGAATCAAGTGTGACCTCCACTGGTCGTGTTTGTATTTGGGAAAAGGGGGAAATGTCCACCATGGAAGAAGGCCCCAAAGCATTTTCTGGTACAAAGTCTTGCAGTGTCAAACTGCAAGGTTCCTGTTTAGTTCAGTGGAGAAATATGTAATAGGTATTTACATATGTACAAGTGAAACTGCATGGGGGGCAGGGAGAGAGCTGAAGCATGTGCTTGCACTAGCTGAGAGTCATGCATGTCCTACATCTGCCTGCCTGTCTTCTGTGAGCATGGGATTTGTAAGGTATGTGTTAAAAAATAAAATATCCAGTTGCCAAGACTAATACATACGTAGTTTTGCTTCATTTTTCTCACTTCTGTGTTTCTATAAGCATTAAAAAAAAAAGGAGTTATATTTAAAAAAAACAAACATCCAAACAAAAAAAATCAAAACAAACAAATTAAAAAAAAAAAACCAAAAACAAAACAAAACAAAACAAAACAAAAAAACCCCTGACTGTCCAGGGCAGAATTTAGCCCACAAAGAAGATGCGAACTGAAAGAACCTTAAAATAGAAAGTACCTTTAAGGAGAAATGTACCAGTAAGAAGAGGTTTAAGGAATCTGAGCACAAGTCATTTTTGCTACAATGCCTAGCCACACTGAAGAGACTAAAGGGTAGGAAGACACAATATTTCTGAATTTCCATGTCTTTGTGAGTTTAAGTCAGACCCTTAACCTTATTTGAATATAGTATTTTTGTAGTTTAATACATTTCATACAGAATGTATAAAGAAGATTTAATAACTGTCTCTTAGCTGTGGTTTATCTCCACCTCAGAGAAAGCTAAAATGAGTTTCTAGTGAAATGGCTGAAAGAGCATGCACAGTAAGTCTTCTATCAAATTGTTTCCAGTCTTGCTGATTTGTAAAAGATCTTTCAGAAAGATTCTGGCTTTCTATGTAGAATGTTAAAGTTTGATTCTGTGCCCGAAGTTTATAAAGCAAACCACAAATAACCAGTGGAAGTCTAGCTTGCTGTGTTCTGTTTTTTAAAACTCCTGAGATTACTTGCTATCACGTGGAATTTGTGCTAGTATTTAACCCAAGTTTTACCCTCCAAAATAAAATAGTATTATAGTGTATTCCATATTTCTGGCTGTAATAGCAGTCAAATATCTTGGAAGAAACTAATCAAGTCCCCAGGCTTCTCTGCCTTTTTGTATTTCTCTCTCAGAAGTGCGTCACAGATAAAGGACTAACTTTGTGAACATACTCCTGGGGTAATAAGGACAAAAATGAACAATTCTTATGTAATTAGTCACCACATCCAAGTGTTCCAGGATAAGATCTTCTGAAGTATCATAGCAGAAATATAAATGGAATACTTAGAGTTTCTGTTGTCAACTATTCAAACTGGAAGTATTTCTGCAGCATTTCAGGTTCTCTGGATAGTTTTGCATGAAACTATGGTATTCTTGTGACATTGAATTGCACAAGGGCAGTTAACAGCTTTCCTTCTGTCACAGAAGCAAACTAGCCCACTGGTACAATTTAAGGCAACCAAATCAGGCTGGACCAGGCTTGTGTTTGCCCTGCTTCCCTAGACTTTTGCCTGTCTTAGGTGCTATAAAGGCATCTCTTACATTTGAATGTGTTGCAGTGGTTATTCAAATTTTAAATAGATGCAGTTCCTTAACATTCCAGCTCAAACATTGGAGTGCAGTAAACTTCAGCTGACTGGGCATCAAAAGGTATAAACCAGCCGTGTTAATGCAGTCAGTCTCATAGGATCACTATTGCTGAAAGCTGGGACTACAGCCCATGTCTGTTATTGTGTATCTTCCAGCACCTTTTCAAAGTGCTCCTCATGCACACCCAAAAAGGCCAGAAAATTTCTCCCTTAACATATTGGAAAGAAATTTGTTGAGGTACACATGTTTTCATACACAGCTTAAGGGATATGCTCCCATAATTACTCGCAGTGCTTGTAAGTCAGGAGTTAGTGCAGGCACAGCATCCAGGTGTAGGGTGTTATTACTAGTTCTGCTGTGGAAACATACTCAAATGTGCCTCTGTGCCATCTGGCATTTCTGATTCAGGAAAATCTCTCTATTTTCTTGTCTTCCTTGAACACTGAAAATCAAGGGTCAAGGTTTGCTTTTTTCTTTTGTACAGTTTGGTTCATTTGGGAGTTGTTTCTAGCATAACGAAGCTGTGGTTTTGCAGTAAGCTTCAGCAAATTTAAATCTGTGCTGCTGCTGAAAATGGTGGTACAGCTCTCTTTTCCTTCCTGCTCCAGCTGTATATTCTGCTGTCTCCCAAGGGAGAATGAGCATACTTCTGCCTTCAAGGTCACCTGTGTCAGGAACCATCTGAAAATTAGTGTGTGGCTCAGATCTCAGGTGGATCATTTTGGTATTTTTGATCTGGCTGTCTCTGAGGCAGTGTGAGAACATGATGAAACAAGAGAGGAATATTTACCTAGGTCTGAGGTGAGGAGGGAGGGGAGGGTGGTGAGAATGGGCCTGCCTCTTGGCACACTCCATACTTAGGGTAGCTTAAGCCAATAATGAAACAGCACCTAAGAGTCTGCTTGCTAAATTCAGAGGTGAAATGTGCTTCTGGTATTAGGGAAGACCAAACACTGGAAAATTCCAATGCTTTTTTTTTTTTTTTTTTAAGACTTACTTTCTGTGTATAGTAATTTCCAGAGAGCTTGAAGCAGAGCCATCATGCAGGAAAAATAAATAGTAGATATTGAGTGGAAACAATAGTAAGAACTAGACACCTCACATAGATCCAGTTTTCCATTTTTTTTTTTCCATATAACTCCACTAGTTTTCCCTAGAATGTTCATTGTGGGGAGAATATTGAAAATACTCTTAAACACACCAAAAATTATCCAAAAGGTACACACAATTCATAAACTTTAACTGGGATGAAAACTCATCCCAAACAATAAATTTGTTTTAAATTTGAAATAAATTTGTTACTAACCTGTTTTTTTTAATCAAACCAATCCCTCTTCCTGCAATTCCTACCTAGACAGGCCCATGAAACCTGTGGTACTGGAGAGGAAGTGATGCCTCAAAGTTACTCAGCATGTGAGTAGGGAAGGGAGCAGGGGGACTGTGAGGAGAAGGGTGGGGGAGATTGAAACAAAATTTCACCTTAAAATGGGGTGACTGGTTCTTCTATGAAAGTCTTGGGGGTAATTTATCTGCCACTTGATAAATTGGCAGGATTTCTTTCCAGGTTCTCTTTTCTAATCTCCTTCATGCTTTGTGTGTGTATACATGTGTGTGAGGTATGTGTATGTAATTTTTAAGATGTCTGGCCCCTTTTTTCTCCTTGGCTAACTTCTGAAATAGAGCTGTCAGGATGATTCCAGCATTTGGAGCCATATTCTTCCTGACAGAATATAACTCTTCTTCACAGTTTTCCTTTTTTATGGCCTGAAGTCAATGGGAATATTCAATGCAACCTAAGGTCAGGTTCCTGAATTTTAACACAATTTCCCATGAGAACTAGAAGAATGAAAATTCCTTTAAGACAGGGAAGAAAAAGTGGAACAGTAATATAAGGACAAAACACTTGTTATCTGGCTTTAAAAAAAGCAGCTTGAAGAGGTTTCAGATCTATAGGGGGATGAGCTTCATTTAATCTGTCCAGGAATTTTACAGCAGTCACAGTCACTGTTATCAGTCATTTGTACAAAAGGGTTGAACTCTCATAGCAACTGTCTGTGCTAGCAATCTTGAACTGCAGTAGGCCAGCTTCAACAAGCTGCATCAAATTAAGTAATTTCAAAAATGTATTGAAATACAGCATGTAGAGTCATATAAACCTATATGGTGTGGCAGGATTTTAAGCTGTGCATTTGTTATATGGCTATATGAATTGCCATGGGTTATACAGAAATACAACCACTCAATTCTAGAACATAGGAAAAGGATCATTTATGAGCTGAACAGGTTTGACTGATTCATTTATATGTGATCAATTATATTATTTAATACCTTTGGGGACAGAGATTTTGAACACCTTAGTCAACAAAAAAATTTTGTAGTACTGAAAAGAAATGGTGATGTTCATTTATTTTCTGCAAAGGAAGAGGTTTCATGCCCACCTCCACAGAGTGGAAATTCACAGAGACCTAGTTTTTATCTAGGGAAAGTTTCTCATATATCAGTGGAAATTTTATATCTCTCTAATATCAGTTGAACTTTTAAAAAATCTAAATTTTCTTGTTTTACATATTTCTGATGTCAAGTCTTGCATTTTGCATTAGTGAAATAGGATGAGAATGAAGGTGTTGCTATTTAGAAACTCTTTGAAGTTGTAAGGTGCTGTATATATATAAATCATCACTTTCATATGACTTTGGATGTGCTAAAAATGCAATACATTTCATTGGTGGTAAAGCATCACGATCAATGAAGAATCTGAATATTAAATTTAGAGGAGAGTGTTTTACTGTATATGTTCCATTAAGAAAGACAAATATGCTTTATTCATGTAGTATTTCAAGCTCTTTTGCTTCCCCAAATGTCAGCTGTCAAACTTTGTAACAACTTAAAGGGGAGACATTTTTCTGTTTGGAGGTGCTTATCTTCCAATAATATCCCTATCTTATCAATGGTTTAAAGAACAGGTTTTAAATTAAAACGTTGGCTAAGAATTATGTCTTAACTATGATGTAGCATTGCAGGGAGTAAGATAAAACTCCACAGAGTAAATCATGCTGTAGGTAAGAGGAGTGGAAGCAGTCTGGCCCATGGCAAGATGAACTACAAAAAATCCAGCTTTATACATGATGAGCAGTCCAATTACCTTCAAGCTTTTTATGGAAAATCAACTCTACAGCATATTTAAAGTATTGAATGTGCCTCTGTAGATTTTGCACTCTCTCTCAATTTCTTTAGTCTTTCCATAACAATTATTTCACATTCTGTTTTCAGTCTGCTTCATGTTCCCTTGTCTTACCTCTCCCTCCCTCTCCGCCTCCTCCACACTCTTGCTCTCTTTCTCATGTAATCTCGGAGCTGTTAGAAAAAATGCTGCTTTTTTTTTTTTTTTCTGTGTAAGGTTCTTCAGCTTTAGCAATTTTCCATTTCACTTCTTTCTTGTTACACTTTTTCCATTTAATATTTCAGGAGAAAAATCATTCTATTTTAAGTTGAGCCAAATACACCGTCACAATGTTTTGGCCTATGCTATTTTTTTCAAATACAAAGTTTATTTGCAGTTTCCTGTTCTCTCCCTTTGACTGCTATTAAGGGAGGAGGAGGGGAAAAAAAGATCTTAACTTTTACCATCAGCAGCAGGTGTATTCTTACAACTGTCACTGTTACTTGTCCCTCATCTGCTTTGTAGTAGCATGGAAGCTCTGCAGAATTGTTAACACAGCCTGGGTCTCACAACAGCACAACTTGTTCATAGGAAGACATTGGTCTGGATCTAAAATGGTTACAGTATGTTTTAGGGGATGATGCACTCTGAATGAGTTCCAAGGAGGGAAATAAGTTGAATGATGTACTACAAAAAATTGTTAGGACAGTGCAGTGCTGTGTGGGCAGGTGTGGGTTATAGGAGCTGGTTTGGAGGTGGAATGCAAGTGATTTTAAGTAGAGTCCAGGATTTTTGAAGTCAGAGAAGCCTTCATCAACAGAGCACCTCCTACTAGTAGAAGCTGTATTTTCAGAGTAAATGAAGACTGAAGGAAACAAGTAAGGACAATTAATTTTGCTACTGATTTGTGTATATTAGTACAGAAAACATCTCTTTGCATTTAACCCATGACTGTTCTGTCCTGGCTTCCTTATAATACTTCCTTAGAGTTTATATAAAAATGGACAAAAATGATGATACCACTTATGATACAAGAAAGCTGGCAGATACTACAGTACCACAGCATTTAGACACCATGGTGATAGATGCCTTAGAGATACATGTAAGAGAGACAAACAGAATGAGTCAATGCATTGCCCAATTTGCATAAAATTTTTCATAAAATAACTTGCAGTGTTTGAGAAAGAAAATAAATATTTGGTGTTTAGGTTGCTATGGTGTTGTGGTAGTGAAAAAAGCAAAACTATGAACAGTCTATGCTACATCCTGAGTTTACTAAGCAGACAGTCTTTTAAGTAACAAAGTGAATATGAAAAAAGGATTTAATTATGTAGAGGTTAGTTGTGATACCAGCTAGTGTAATGACAGCGTTCCTGTACTATTCACTTAGAAAGATTTTAATTACTTATTTCAAGAAACTCTGAAGATGGTTGTGCAGCAAGTGCTGTAAATTGCTGTATTTACTCCTTACTTTGACTCAATTCTTTGGACTTGGTGATAGAAACAGCAGGTTTTGTCAGCCTCTGGGAGCATTTCTTGCTTTTGCTTTCAGTTGGGATGAACATTTGCTCTGTTTTACTGTGCTTCTTTTTGATTCAGAAGCATTTTTAATAGATTCTTCAGTCCAAGGGGAATGAGTGCTCTCCTTTGCATGCTCTTCTAGACTAACATCTGGTTTCAGCAGACCTCTTAAATACATGCCTAAGTGCATCCTTAAATATTTGGTTGGTCATATGCCTAAAGGAGTACAGTAGGCAGATTAAAGAGCAGGATATCCTTAAGTGCTTTTTTGAAAAGGGGACTTAATGGGCATGAAAAGACAATTATGTACCCTATTTTAATTGCGTGCATTAATTAGCCAAGTATATGTTCCACTTACTAACATTACCTTTTGTAGTTATGTAACTTTAAGGATTACAGAAAAATACTTCATCCAAATTTTGTTCAATGTTTGTGTTTTAATAAGTGTGCTTACCCTCAGTATAATTTAGCTGCAAAGGTATTGATAAAGAATAAGTGGTTGCTTCCATTCAGAAGACCTAGTTTGCTAGTAAATGAATTTGAAATACTGAAAAAAGGGTTTAGAGGGGATAAAGTAAAAAGAAAATTGAGAAATTCATGGTAACTTTTTGAAAGGTGCATCAAAGTTTAAAATTTTGTGCATTTGCTACAGTGTATTTATTTTTCAATTGTTGCTTCTGACTGAGAAGGCAATAACATAGTTTTTCTGTTAGGCATGAATGAATGAGCAAATTTAAGAATTAAGTACCCAAACAGAATAAACATGTAATTTTGTAGTTTATAAAACATTTGGCTCGGATAATGGAGCTCGAGGAAGTTGTACTCTTTTCTAATGAGTGAATCGCTTGAAAAGTGTTCTGTGTCACAGTCTGACAAAAGTAATTACTTTATCTAATTTGCAGTCAATTTGCTAGGGGCAAGGGTAAGAAATTTAAGGATAAGTTAACATATCCAGCCTGCTTATGAAACTGCATGGTACTCTTGTAAGCTTCCTTAAGAGTTGAGGGAGAAATCCTGAGCAGAAATGATAGCAAAATTAGACATCAGCATTACACTAGAGTTACTCAAATGAGAGCTCAATAGAATAGGCACCTGGAATATATATTTTTTAACTCTGATTAACTTTTTCTGAAATCTCTCACAAGAATGGTATATTTTGCCAATATTTTTCCTTGGAGATAACTTTAAATAAAAGGAAGCTATTCCCCAAATGCATACTTATGCAAGCATTTGGAATGCAGTAAGTGTGTTTTCATTATGACTGAGCAATTTCAGCTGTGAACAACTATATAGCAAAAAGTAGAAAAAAACCTCATCTTTGGAGGTAAATTAAATTGCAGTACCCAAAGAATTGGGATCTGCCTTTTATAACCTGGACATGAGAAAACTAAAATAAAAATAAAAGTTCAAACTAGATTCTCCACTGCTTTCAAATGCCTTCATAAAAAATGAAATTGAAATGAAGTATAGGGACTGACAGAACTTAAAAATATTTTTCTCTTCTTATTAAACGTACTCATCAATGTGTACTCTGTAAAGATTCTGTGTACAACTCAAAAAGCCTTTCTAAATTAAATCCAGCAGAAAACCAATGTTCTGTTTAAGCAGAAATTATCTGATCCAGGACAGTCATTTGGATAGTGTATGGCAGTGTATTTGTGCACATTTGTCTATGGAGACAATGTAGGGAAGAGGTGGGGAAAAGAGAATCCTAAAAATATTATTTGGAAAGTATCTCTAAATGATGTTGCACTGTCTGAAGGACTAATTAGATTGCATGAATACATGACTCTCCAGAGTTTTGCATCTCAGCAATAAAATTCCCATGGAGTCATTTATCATGTCAAAGGGTAAGTGGTATTTTTTTAGGATATTCATCTGTATAGATGAAAAACAAACAGTTCAGTTTGAGAATTTATAGATGTATAGACATGACCTGTGAATGAGTGATCTGCAAGATTACACACTGAATGTGTTTCAAATGGTAACATGAAAGGCATTTCTGTGCATAAATATTAGATGTCTCTTTTAAAGTTTGAGATACTTTTAGTTCTAATGAACCCTCAAACACTTCTAGATGCTTCCAAATGCAGTATCACAATGGCAGTCAAAAAAACATGGAGTGAGTCCTCAAAGGTATAAGGAAGTGGATTTTGCTGTTTACGTGGTTTGGTTCTATTAGCCCAAAGCAATCTGTGTTGCAGGCAGGCCAACCTGTCTCTGCTAGTGCTGTAGTCATGTTCAGCAGTCTTCTTGGAGGAAGTCCAGTGAATATATCTTTGGAGGATCATAATTTTTCTA
Organism: Rhipidura dahli; assembly: GCA_013399225.1. Lineage (NCBI taxonomy): Eukaryota > Metazoa > Chordata > Aves > Passeriformes > Rhipiduridae > Rhipidura > Rhipidura dahli. The sequence continues at coordinate 278,717 of VXAC01002062.1, forward strand.
AATGGTATGATTTTTTCAATGGGGACGTTGGTCTTGAGTCTGCAAAAATCAGTGCTTTTGATTGACTTTAAAAATACAAACAGTGCAGTCCTTTGGGAAAGAACTTTAATTTCCAAAACCATGTCAGGCTGGACTCTACAGACAGACTTTTATGCTTAATACTGTAAGTACTTATCTTGCCTAATTTCTAAATACCCCAGATCAGCTGCAGGATAAGGCCAGGAGCATTTGCATCCCAAGTTATCATTGTCTGCAGTACAGAGATGTCTTTTTTGGATAATGCCAGGAGAAATGCAATCTTAACCATGCATTAACCATGCAGAGCAGCATGGTCTTTTACATCCTATTCAAACCCTACTGGAATTCACAAAGTAAGCATTCTTTTCCTCAACTAACCTATATAACTTAACTGGTAGCTGTTAGTGGTCTCTCAATTATACGTGTGGAAGTTTTTCCCTCCAGCATTCCCACTTCAAAAAGTTTCCCAACTAACAGTTTACTGAGTGTCCTGGGATAAGGGACTGCTAAGGGCTTAGTAAATAGTGACTTCTCTTGCAGAAATGTCTTAGTTGTCTTTTGGGTATAAGGCACTTAATTTTGAAAAAAATTACTGTGTTTTATTTTTTTAATCAAGTGATGAGTCTTGTGTCTCTCCTGCTGCAGGCTGTAATCCACATTGCTCACCTTGCTACCCTCTTACTTTCTCTGCCCCTCCTAATGAAATTTTTTGGCAGGACAGGAGCTGGAAAATACTTCTGCATCCAGCTGGGAGGAAAGACTGTGTGAGGTGTGAGGAAAGACTCATTCCCCTTTGGATTATGAAAACAGTGGTTATAATAAGACTGTATGTTGCGACTCTGGTGGACAGAGGTCTGTTCCCCTGTGCATGCTAAATGTAACATAACTGTGTAGATTAAAGACTTTGAATAGTCCCTTCTTTTTGATATTTCCAGTTTCTCCTAAATGCACTGGCATTCCTAGGTAATTTCTGTCATGTGACATTCCTAGATCTCCCCAGGACTTGTTAAGAAATTTTGCTAGCTAAGCTGGATGCCAGAAATTCTATTAAGTGGTAGACTGTCCCTTTCCCTCTCCCTCCTTTCCTACCAAAAAAAGAAATTTATATTCAAAAAGTTATTATATAGTGCATTACTGGAGTAAGGAAAGATCATAATTGCTCCTTATGCTCATTCTTCATTATGTGGGTGGACTTTGGTAATGCAAAATGGTCCAAAAGTACTGTTACCAAATACTTGACAATGGGGAATCTTGAAGGCAAAGACATGTCTTAAACCCTTTCTTCTTCAGAATTTAGAAGTTTCTGTTATATTCAGTTGGGATTCCCCATTGTTTTTCCTAGGTTTGTCTTTAATTAGTCTTAAAATACAGATCACAAGAGAGAGACTGGGAGGTGGAACAAAAAACATTGGTCAGAGTGATGGGGAAAAGCTCTTCCATATTCTGAAGATACATCCAAAATAAGTTATTTTTAGTCTGTAAGATCTGATGCATCTCACCTGATTTCAGATGCGTAGGTAAGGGGCATAAAGGGGGTCACTCTAAATTTTTTCCAATTGGCTATGGAAAGTAATGGTTAACTCTAAATTACTCACCCCACCTCGAGTTTTTTTGGTGCTTAACCACTGATTGTAAAGCAGAACAAATTACCTTGCCACTTAGGAAATAAATATTTTAATGAGATTAAAACTCTGGCCTTAAAGATCATATTTCCTATGAGGTTTTAATGCTAAAGAAAGGGAAGAAAAAAGACTGGGATTTTCAGATGTTTAACTTCCATTGATTTTAATGGGACTATATGAATTCTTTGAAACCTAATGAGGTTCCTGAGTACCTTTAGGAACTGTGTCTACAAACCTGAGTTTCACCGAAATCAAATAAAATTAGATATATTAAAGGGGAAGTCATACAAGAAAATCAAAAATTGATGTTTCAGACAGTTCAGTAGCTTTCAAAATGTTAAACTTTTACCCACTCATTTCTTAGTAATTGGATCTTCAGTTTTTTTAGGATGGTCTGGATGCAGTTCTGAATTTTAGCTGGTTATATAACACTTTTATTATTATGAAAATAAGCAAATGTTTGTAGAAATCCTGTATATGACTTAGAATTGTTAGATAATTTCAGAAGGAATAATTGGCATCTCCTTTCTTATAAAAACATGTAGAGTTAGAAATTACTGGAGTGAGAAATGAAATTTTTTTAAAGGATCATGAATCTATTTATTTTTACTCTAGTTTTTCCCCTTTGTCATTTTTTTAACAGCAGTATGGAGTGATTTGCAGTATCTGTTTCAGCAGAGTATTTCAACAATAACACAAACCTGTGGCAAAAGGTACTACCTGAAAAAGTTCTTGTACCTTATAAAGTGCTACCTATGAATGCAACTGTTGCATAAGTGGCATAAATATGCCAATAAATCTGACTCATCTGTATAGGGGACATACCCATCTGTAAAATAATATATCAAAAATAAAGCCTAGGTGCATCATGAAGGCAAAATTAAGTAAGTTCTTTAGTGAGGTCTTTGATAAAACTTTATTTTGTTAATTATAATAGGGGGAAATTAAATAAATACTAGCTTCTGCAATGAATGAAATAATTTATTCCAGATAGAATAACCGTAAATTTTGCATACCTAATAAATATCTTGTTTCTATATTCAGGTATGATCATTGAATTTTTAACTAGCTTACTGCTGAATTCATTAATTCCAGAAGTATCATTACTGACAAGTTACTTGGCTAAAGCGGGCATCCCTCTACTCCTTAAAAATATTTTTGGTACATTTACAAAAACCAGTAACTTTATATATTGCTTCCTACTACTGTGATAAAGTGTTGATAAATTTAAGTAGGCTGTGTTTGCTAAGCGTTTTTTGGTTTTCTTTTTTTTCAGAATAGAAGAAAAAATCTCTATTGAATGTGCAATGGAAGCAAGTGTTTTTCCAGTTCAGCAGTTTCTGCTGAATTGTAAACAATCAGGTTGTTTCAAAAGGAGAGTAGCATGGTCCGTAACTCTGACAGCTAGTAGTAGTTTAGTTTACTGCTTCTACCACCTGCCTTCTGACTTAATATTGGAAGCAAGAAGCATGCAATTAAGTATGAGGAAATGAAAATAAATGGCACTGTTCATTGCACATTACAAAGTGCCTAGCAGAAAGAATGCAGCTTGCCTGGACCTGATGACCCCAGGGGAAAACATGTCTTGTGCCTGGGAAAGCGCCAGCAAATCAGACACTGAGCCTGGTTTTATCCACTATTGAATGCATTGGTTTCCTTCTTCAGAATTTAAGACTTTTTATTTTTGATTATAATTGAGTTCTGAAAAGCAGGGAGATATAAAATGAAACATGCACTGAGTGTGTGGTAGGAGCTACAGGACACCAAACATGCAGGGATGTTTTCTTTATAATTTCTTGAGAAAAGTTATTTGGATTACATCATGAATTGGACTAATTTGAACTGGTTATTAAATTCTAAGTCTTCTAGAGGTGAAGAGGTTTTTGAAAGATTAATTCCATCTCTGCAGCAATATTACATTCAATGCAATATTACTGGGTGTATGACTGAAACCCTCCCCTCATTCCAGAATCTGAATGTTTAAAACCTGTTTCATTTTCAAATGCCTGTTCTGTGAATGCTACACCCTTTTTCCTATATATGGCTCATACAGTGGTTAGAACATAAAAGTAATAATTGTTTTTAATTTATCTTAAAATGTCTAAGCATCTTTACAGAGGTAAATGCTATACTGATATTACAAAATAGGAAGAAACTATACCATAGAGAAATCTGATGGCTTGCTCAGAACACGTAACGTATCAAAGAGTAGTTGAAAGTGAGATAACCAATTGTGTGAGAAAATAAGGGTTTTGACATAAGTCATGTTATTTTACTACAGAAGTCAAATTAATCTTTTTTTAGATGAATGTAGGTGCATTACAGATGAATTCACACATTACAGATTACCGTAATGCATTAATTCAGCACTACTGTCTGTTTTAGATGACCATGTATAAATGGTGGGGAAACTTTCATAATGAAAGCAGAAGCAAGTAGAGACTTACATGCATTCATGATCTGGTACAAAACTAAAACTCAGATGAGATATTGCAAATTTTGTAAACTTTTCAGTGAAGCTAAATAGCCAGAGAATATTGTAGAACAGATAATCTCAGGTAGAAATGCTGCCAAGTCTTAGTGGTTTTTAATGATTTCATCTTGAAGAAAGGAACATCTTGGTAGCTTGACAGGTATTGTTTCGAGTATATTTTTTTTCGACCCATAAGCCAAAGTAAAACTCAAGGGTGCAAACTCAGAGGGAATTGAAACCTTTTAGACCCTCCATTCCAAAACCACCAACTTTCACATTTCAGGCTGTATGCAAGTTCATTGATCTTCTCTATCGTTAATATTGCATTCACACTCTATAGAAGGATTTTTCATATTTCAATTGCATTTTAGGTAAGTTCCTCACATTCTATGAAAGATAGTCCTCTTTACTGCACTTCTTCACAAGGCTTTTTAGATCCCAGTAGAAAAAAAAGTATTTGGATGTCAGTCATTCAGTCTCTGCTAGTTAAAAATCATGTCTTTCAGAGATGCTTTCTATCCATAGTCCTGCACAACATGAAATATGGTTGACAGCTATATTACCACACTGCAGATTGCAAAGCAATTCACATTCACACTTCTAAGTGCCTCTCCTTTCAAGAATTATGGATGTATGCCAAATTACTTGCATTGTGGTATATGGCCTTCTATATGTACTTTATAGAATAGGTCTCTGGTTTCCATTAAAATCAATGAAGTAGAGACCAAAAGAGCTTTTCTGAAGTGTTTACTAGATGTCAGACAAGGTTAATAATAAAATATTTCATGTATAATATGCATCTTCAATATATTTCAGTGTTTATCTTTAAGAAGATATTTTCTGAATTTAGGATGGAAATTCCCCAGCTAAATTTAAATGTTTAGTAGTGTTAAGTTCAGCTGTCATTGTTTGCTCCCCGTTAGTGTCTCTGTAAAAAATGAATATATGATTTTATACCCTATTTAGGAAGTGCTTCCAAATGTAATGGAACAGTAACCATTTAAGGAGCCTAAGGTGTTGTGTTAAAAAAAACCATCATGGCTATCTCAAATGAAATGGGAAAGGCACAAGATATCCTCCAATGCCATTTCTTCTAGACAAATTAGTGACCATGCCATGTCATAAAACCTCGTTCTTAGTCACTGTGTTCACATATTTCATTACAGTGGTTCCTTGTCAGACAAGTTAAAGTGGATGATCAGCAGGGATAGTATAATAATATAATTAATTTATTAATAATTATTAAAATATTAGTATTGTTATTTTCAAGCATATTCCTGTGATAAATAAGGCAAACTGGTGGATTTTAAAGACCTGTGACAGACATTATAGTGACAAGCCTAATTTTTTGGGAGAGGAGAAAAGAGAGAGATGCTCTAAAGATATCTGAGTGAAATATGGACTAAAGTGAATTTAGTCAGTGAAAGTGATGAAAGAATGAATTAAAGGGGGAGGAAAGGCATAAGTGAGTGTAGGGTGGTGGAGGGTACATTTGACCTTTCTATTTGTTTATTTACCTTTTCTGTTACATTATTAAAGTTTCTCTTAGGACTACAGTACCTAGAAGACAGCAGCAATACAATTTTAAAATTTTCTTGAAATTTAGAGGAAAAAGAATACATGGAAATCATTATAACTGGCTTTTGTCAGTAATCCTAATTCCATGTGGTTTTTGTTCTTGTTAAAAAGATGTGTTTTACTGCAGTGGGGTAGGTATAAGTTGGGCCAGTGACTTGTTTTTCCATATAACATTGCATTTTTGTAGCCCAGAGTTGCACTAAGATGTGTTCTCCAAAGGATAAATTCATTATATGCAGTTTTTCACCTGAACTGTACCATGTGTGCATACTCTTGGTCCGTATCTCAAAGATGTTCTGTAAAATTATCTACTGTGGTTAGGGAACATGGTATGTCAATTTATCAAAATAACTTGAAAGAAAATATAGTGAACAGGGACCTCAATTTAATGGAGCAATTGCATTAGGTAGTTCTCCATAAGTAAATTTGAAAGTAAAGAATACTGGCCTAATTATTAAGAAAGTTTGCTGGCTAATTTCAAAATACAGATAAGAAATTTCTGGATATTAAATTTAGTTTTTAAGAATTACTGTGCTGGAACACACTTCCTCTTGTCTCTGAAAATAACCCATGGAGGGTACAAGTAGATTACAGCAAACAGTGTGAGTACAGCATGGTCTTTCATTTGATATGCCCACGTATGCTCAGCAGTTGGTTCTTGTAGCCCTAACCTCCATGAGCTCATCTAATCTCTTGCGGCATCTATCACGTGTCACAGCAAGAAAGTTTGTCCACTGAAGTGGTGGAATGGAAAAACAGAATCTCACAAGTGGTAACTATTTATGCTTCCTTCAGCAAGCTGTAAAGAGTCAGCCACAGTTACATAAGACTTTCCTGCTGGATTTCAGCAGCTCTAAACATCCTCAAGTAAGGTGACAAAAATCAACAGAAGAACCCCAAAAGAGACTGTAAGCAGCATGGAAACAAACACAGGCAGAAAAATTAAACTTGTGAAAAGGTTGCAGCCATCCTTTATGTTAAAACAGCTCTAATTTAGAAAACAGTTCGGAGGTGTTCTTAGCTTTTTGCCCAGGCTTTCTCTTACATTTCAACCAGATGCAGGAGATGAGGAAAATGTGGACAAATAAGATGCCTGAAGTGGTTTAGAATGAACATGAATGCAAGATGCATTTTTGAGTCCATAGGAAATTTCTTGTTATTAGCAGCGTGCAGTGAACAGCAAAAAATAAATTTCAGCTGAGAACTACTGATGCTAAAGTTGAATTCTGCAGATTGCTGGAGAAACCCTTTCTAGAAAATAGAGGAAAATTATGGCATAACAGTGACTGCCACCTGATGCAGTCCTGAGATAAAATGTGGGTGCCAGAGTATTATTTCCCAGCTATTATTAGCTCGTTGGTGGTTCCTGTAAATGTGCTCCAAGAGATCTGCTCTGGAGACAGCTCACCAGATCTTCAGCTGCTGACAGAAAAAGACATATTGAGTGTTAGGAAACATCAAATTCTCACTTTAAGTCACTGGTCTCTTGTGCAAGGACCTCCTGCCAGAATATTTTCAACTAGCTCTTTAACTTGTCTATTTTTGTCCTTTACTGTTAGCCTGAAAGACCACAGCAAGTCCAGAACTATGGTATAATAAAATCCAGTGTTTTTTAGAAGATACTGAAAGCAAGCTTATATACTTATCCAACAGAAACACTGGAGACAGCTTTCTGCATTTTTGGTTTAGCTTGAAAGTGGAGACAAAAGTCATGGCTGCTGGACCAGAGCTGCAAAATATGGCAAAGCCAGCACTCAAATGTGACTGGTAGAAGCTGAAGATGCTGGTATTTCTTCACAGCGCACATGTAAGTGTGGTCTAATAACATGTCAAGTCTACCTTGGAACATATCTTGCCATTTTGGCCCCAGAATTGTGTGGAAAACGAAGAATCTGCTGTTGGCAAATGTGTATAGAACAGTGTTGAAAAAATAACAGGAGATGGTGATTTTTTACAGTGGAAAGGACAAATCTCTACAGAAGACAAAAAATGTGATCTATTAGCATAATAATGTCATCAAAGATCAAGTGTTATAGTATTTTGTATTTTTGCACTGGTGTTACATAAACATACAACAATAGCAGGTTAATATATCAAATGTATACATAAAGTCTTCCCACTGTGCATAACTGTTCCATATATTACTGTTATATCTTCTGAGATTAAGTAAACACAGAATGTAATGTACTGTACATAAATATAGCACTACTGAATCATAATAAAAATTTAAAAATACCTTTTTACCATAAGAACTGTGTCAGAATCTCTCAGTGAAAGTGTTGGTTAGATGAAATGAGAAGGCTTTTTTCTTTTCCCAGAAATACACCAATTTCAGCAAAATTTCAGTTTCAAGAAGGATTTTCTGGTTAAGCCTGAATAAAATCTAACACAGACAAGCAGCCAATAGATGTCTGTGAACCAAGAGTGAACAAAGGTCAGTATGTTCTTCTGTCTGTTTTACATAAGAGGTTTGAACCTGGATTTTCCATTTAGGTGAATGCTACTCTTGCTAGTAGTTTTAGTTTCCTCCACCAAATGTTCTCCCATCGTTTTAAATATGTAAGTGACCATTTGAAAGGTGGATCCTCAGATGGACCTGTTCTAGCATAGCAACACAGGAACTCAAGGTGAGGAAATGAGGTTCATGTTCTCAGAATACATTTGCATATTTCCAAAATCAGAGTTCTGACAAATTTGAAGGTAACAAGGATTTAAAAGTAAAAAAAAAAAGGAAATTTGAAAGATATTAATGCATTCTTGGAATAACAATATGTCAATATGTAGACATTGCAACAGTAAACAACCTCTTCATTTACTGTAAGTGCATACCAGAATTCACATGGCAGGGGGAGAAGTGTTGCCTTTGCTTGTAATCTGTGGAGACAGTGACAACTTTTTATGGCTAAGAAGAGTATGAATTCAATTCTTTCTATAGTCTTCTGGGAAAGCACACCCCATTTAGCCAGCTGTGGCGGGCCTGCCCATGCAGCAGGCAGCTGAATGTCAGAGCCAATTGCTAATCCACCAAAGTGGCAATGAGTTCAGGGCTGCATGGGCTGAAGACAACATGAAAGAGAAAAAAAGTGAAGCCACTACATTCACTTCTGTGGTCTTGTATGAGTTCACCATATTACCTTCTTACCCTGCATCTTATTTCACTATCAGGCAATTTCCTGAAACATAATTCCTTTCCTTGTCCCCTTGATAGAACATTTTAGGTTATTTGGAATATTTGACTATTTGTAAAGTCAGGATAAAAAAGAATTTTATTTCTGCTCTGAAATGAGAGAGTGAAGCAAGCTCCTGCAAGCAGGCTGCTTTGTTGAGTCAAATTTATACTCTCATTTTGAGTGTGGAGCTTTTACCATTCTTCACTTCACAGGAAAAGATACGCTTTACGCTAATGCATAGTAATCTCTGTACAATCCCAACTCACTTTCTCTGCTCTCAGCCACACCCTAGTGGGAAATTTCTCTGAGAAATTTACATGGGAATCGGCTCTTAACTGCATTTTCAAATATATTTGTCAGTTAAATTCCTTTTGTACTGTTATGACAAAGAGATTTTATTAATTAATACTAATAGATCTGTGATAACAGATAAAAGCCAGGCACTGAAAACTCCTACTTGTGGACTGTTTACTTCCTTTTGAACATGAAGTAAGTTAAATTGCTGTTATTTTCAAAACACATTATAAATTGGAAAAGTTGTGAGTGAACAAATAAGGCATTCACCAAGTATTAACTATTAAGTGTGAAGTTGGTTATAGATGGTCTTGCACTGTTTTTATTTTCTCTGATCAGTATAATAGCCTAGTTGTATATAATAGATAATGCCAGCTATTTCAGTATGGGTGTCTTGCAAACACTAAATAAATAAAAAGTGACTTAGCTTTTATTTACCTTGCAGCAGGTGAACAAATACAGTGACAGTGAAATAAATTATTTTTTCCTGCCAGCTAAGCATGTCGTCAATCCTTCTTACTAAAGTAATGAAGCAGGGAAACAATATTTTTTTTTTTCTTTTCATTGTGGTAGAGGAGTTTTACATCAAAAAGGAAGATAACACTTCAAATTTGAGGATAACTGTGGCGTGGTATTACCGTCTGCCTCCTAAGTCATGTCCTGCTTTCTGTTTTAAAACAATCTGAAATGGCTCTAGACTATCCTGTCATGAGTATTGCCTCCTAGAAATTTCTTGCATAACTTGTAAAGAGCACATATGGACAATTTATTTGGGTCTCAGAGTCTATTGTGGAAATTTTATCTATGTACTGCACAAGATTTCTTAAAGGAAATGCTTGTGTCTTTTGTCCACAGTCAGATGCTCAGAATTTCTTGTAAAAATGTGACTGTCAAGTGCTACTGTAAATGAAAAAAATTCCTAATTTATTTCCTTCTAATTCATTCTTTCACTTGGGAGTCCAGGCTTCAGTTTAAATTTCAGGGATGCCATTCAGCACAAAGTATTTGTAGCATTTTAAAAATGGCCTTTTATAAAGGCAGCAGTGAAAATGGTGATCTGTTGTTTACTTTCCCTGACAAAATTGTAGGGTGGCTTTTCTCCATGGGCCCTTTGATATTAGACTATTAAATCCACGTTCACTACCAGCCCTGGACTTCTGAAAACTTCTAAACTACTTACATATGACAGCTTTGAGAAGCAGTGGGAGGAAAGTGAAAGACGGTGTAAAACTGAATTCTGTGGCAACTGGGCAAATTGCCAGTAAATTCAATGAAGCTTTTCATTAAATACAGTGTGTTTTACATTAAAGCTGAATTTGGCCCACTGTCTACAGCTATTAAAGTTATACAGCTTTAAAAAGTTGCATGAAATTTTACCAACTTGAAAAAATTCAGTATAATGTTGAATCTATTGTAAACCCACTTGAAAAATACTTTAAAATTATCTGTTAAGGACTCATATGGTGTGTGGCTTCTCTCTTTATTTTCTGTCTGGATAGATCTGGTGATTGGTTCCCAGAGTTTTCTGTACACACTTGGCAGCATCAAATGAAAACATGTGTACATTTGTTTATAAGAAAATTCTTCTGTTGCCGTGGGATTTTTTTAATGACTGTCATAGAGTGATAGATAATTAAGATTGTTCTCTTTTGCCCTTTAAATTTGTCTTAGATTGATGTTACAATAATGGCCAGCTTCTTCCATCAGTAAGTGTCCAGGAGTTATGGACTTTAAGAGCTCTATAAAGAAAGACTTAATTTTACGGCCTAAAGGATGTGGAAAAAGGCATTCTTTTCCTGCCCATCCTAAGGAGGTATGAATAGAGGTTTGAATAAGACAGATCAAATAAGACAGTGTGACCTGCTTGCAGGATTTTGGCCCTGCTTAGGATCCACACTTCTAGTTTTGCAACTACTGGCTAAGCAATAGGAGATATTTGCAGACAAGGAGTGGTGTTGGTGATTTTTTTGATGGAAGGTCTTTGGGAATAGTCTGAACAGCAAATTGTATGGTGATATGTAAGGAGATACAGGGAATAGATCAAAGCTACATCTCTTTGCATGCAGATAGCAGCAAGTTTTGCAGTAAATACTTTGCTTGGTTGGGAAAGTTATGTTCATTAGCTCCTAATTATCCAGCCAAACCCAGAGGGGAATGCAGTTGAATGCACCAGGTAGGTTCAAGGAGATTATGTGAATGGAAGTGTGTTTTCAGAGTGAACACTTCCCAGCTACAAAGCCTAGGGTCACACAATTGAATTCCACACTATGCAGTTCCCAGGTCAGAAGGCAAAATTCCTGACCAAAGACTGTGTGCTGACCCTTTTGAAGTAAGCAAATGTCATCAATTTATTCCCTTGTGTCTGGATGCCATTTGCACTATGTGGGAATGTTGGGACCAAGAGGGTACTACAGTCCCCTTGGTATGGAAGACGAAGTTATATTCACTGATATTACACCACTGCTGTATCCTGGAAATTCATTCAGGGACACCAGTTTTGAGCATTTCCAAGTTACCTTCTATTAACAACACGTCTGTAAGATGAAGAACCTTAACAGGATTTGGCTCATAACTAGACAGGTACTGAGTTATCCCAAAACACAAGAAGAGTTGGCAGTTACTTAGGGTAGAAGTCAGCACACAATGCTCAAAGCACTGCTCAGGGGAGTTCAGCTTTGAACAGACCTCCCCACCTCCTACCTCAGTTTTGTGTATGTAATGGGGTGGTTAGTCCTACATGAGGCATGAGGTGGCTGTTTTTCCAGCAGCATTCACAATCTTCAACCCCAACAACGGCAAAAGCAGCAATGTTTTCTGTAAGTCTGCTCCTTTCCCTGACATAAGTTTTTCTCTCCATGTTTTGGTCAAACTCCAAATATTTTCTTTCTAAAATATAATTTTAAAATATATCCAGTTAATTTTTCCTCCCCGTATTTTCATGCTGTTTATTTCAAGCACCTTTTTACATTGCTGGCATTGCTGACAACAAAGTTACTTCCATCCTGTATTGGTTATGCTGCATCAAAGTACTATTCAGGCTTAAAAATGCCCTCTGGCAATTACTTTTTTAATTTACCCCTGATTATTTAACTAATGCAATAACTTCAAGAACTCTAGAAGAGACAGGCAAGAACCTGCAATTCTTGATGGTTTTTACTGTTATGTTCCCCTGTCCCCATGAAGAGTATCCCTTATTATGTATTTGAATTATTGATGTCTCTCAGTTGTAGAGAAGCCTATCATCTGGGTGCCTTTTGTTTGAGTTTCTAACATTTTACTCTGCCAAATCTAGATAGAAAAATATGGCATTTAGTGTAGTTTACTGTAAGTTGTCAATAACCTTGCCCAAACAAATGAAGTAGGATGGCATCTTTCAGTGACATGAACCACAGTTGAAAGATGAAAAAGAAATTGCACAATGGCAAGAAGAGCAGTGAGCCAATAGGAATATAAAACGTATTCACCTTCTTGTTATCTCACAACATTCAGATGATCATAACAGTTTAGAAAGCGTACCGCCCACACCACAGGATCTTGCTCCTCTTTAATTTTCTCTAATTTGTGTAGTGAATAACCAAATACTCATAATGCAATTAGAAGATAATCAGGCTTGTAATTATGTTAATTGCTGGAGACTTACATCAATCCTCCAGCAAAGTGATAGGATTTCAGGGGAACTATTAACATGGGAAGAGAGAGGAAGCACACATGAGAGAGAAAGAGATTGGGGGAGTGGGTAAATTGATGAACAGCTTAGGCTTGTATCATTGAGCAACAATGAGAATACAATGGTGCAACAAATGAAAAGGGCCTCAAGGGGAGAAGCTCAGAAAATGAGGTTTTAGGTACCAGCAACTCAACCTCTTTTGTCTGTTTTCTTCCCATAAATAATCATGTTGTGCATCTATATTTATTGTAATAAGCCCAATTCAGAGAAATCGGATCCATAGCTGAACAGAGAACAAAGGGCAACTGTTCAGCTATGCAGCAGTTTGCCGTGTCTCCCACACCACTGAAAGAGCCACTGTATTACCTTCTGTCCTCGACTCCTGGGGGTATTCTTTTCTCATGGTGATGTCCAATATTACATTTAAAGCCATAATACTGCAACTGCAATGGGCTGTCTCAGAAATGTCATGGATCAGTCATAATCTCTGAAGAACATACAATACATAGTGGACTGACAGAATTTATGAAGTAATCCACAGTGGAAATGTTTTTTGGTGTTTTTATTTACCTTTTTTTTCAGTACCTCATCGAGGTTGTAATGATTGTTTAAGCCTTTTGAAAGTGAGTTTTGTCAGATGAAGTCTGATATAAGTTGTAGATGATAACTGTACTCTATTAGGGTGGCTATTACTGAGTTACAGAACAATTTTCTGTGTTTACACTACCTGTCAGAAATTGATTAGCTGCCTTAAAATAAAAATAGGTTTTAAAAAATAGTATAGTTATTATTACTAAGTTACTTTTTTGTTGTTTAAAAGTTAGTTTCAATGTGGGAAATGAAATTAGTAAGCATCAAGAAAGACTGCCCTTAGACTAGTATGATCTTTCTACCCACAGCTGTCATGATAATGAATAAACTCAGGTTTTTTCTCTTTTGATCTGTATGTTTGTACATGCAATTAAACCAAAGATCATTTTGCAACATTTGATTTACTCTAGGAATGCACCTGGATGTAAAAATACATTACCTTTTGCAACTTCATGGAAAAGCACATTTTCTCATATGTATTTAAGTAGGGCATTACACTATTATTTATGAATTATGAATAATGATTGAAAGAGCTGAGGAGTTAAGAGAAAATATTTAAATAAGTCAAAGTGCCCTGTTTTGAAATATCTCCTATGAATGACTTGTTTTGTCCATTTGATTCAGGTTCAACTATCAAGTGTCATCGGTCATTCCTACCATATCATGTCTTTAAATTCCAATTAAGGTTGATTTCTCAGTTCTGAAAAGCCTAGGAGGAGTCAAAAGAAACTCTCTCAAGGGCTTCATCGACTAGAGATTTCTCCCTCATTGTTTTTTCAAACAGATGAGTGCTGCATACCTTGACTCCAGCCATGACAACACAATTCCCATGAAGCAGCCCTTAAAAATCACACTGGAGCTCACACAGCAGGAGACTGAAGAGCATAAACCCAGTGTAAGCCCAAGGTTCCTTACACATAATTCCTCAGCTCTGTGGGGCTGCGTGCCCCTGTTTGGCCCACCCTGGAGTACCCTTGTTGCAGGAGTGTGGCAAATGTGGGGGCTGAGTTGATCCTGGTCTCTTCTGGGCCTCTGCAAGTGTCTGAAGGAACTGTGTCTGTCTGACAAAAAAATTGAGCATGTAATATGCACAGAGGACATGTTCAAATCTAAACAATCCAGGTGCAAAACCAACAAAGGGAACAGCACCACCTTCTTCTTTCCGTGCCCTGCCCACATAGCTATACACAACACCCAGTGCAGTGGGGAGTGGACGTGCTGTTCACCAGTCCTCTCCATCAAGGACATAGCAATGCTCACTTTATACAGACTGGCACGTTTAGGCCTTCATGGAGCTGTAAAATTTCATTTTACCTCAATGACAACTTGCAGTATTCTGAAAGTGAAGTTTTACATGCTAGTTTTCACCCAGAAACTGATTTTCCAGAAAATTTAAGTAAAAGAGAATTAAACACAACCCTGTATCTTTGCATTTGCCTCTTTTGCCTTCTTACATGAAAGGTATTTACTGACACCTCTCTCCCTTGTTGGTAAGCTTCACTGTGTTTTGTGTACCTAATAATGACCTTCACATAAATGGAGTTGTAAAGATAGCACAAACTTATTTTTACTAAATGTTTATAGATATTGTAATCAGTAATAAAGTATAATTTATTTTAATTAAGTGGTCTTGTAGGTGTGCATAGATTTTTAAAGCATTTTCACACCAAGCTTAAGTATGATCTAATTTTACTGTCTCTTGTTGGGCTATGCTACAGACTCCCAGCTAGTCGTAGGAGAAGAAGGAATAGGAGGGATGATGCAGGCAGAGAAGCTCTTAAGCAAGGAAAATACAAGTTTAGAAAGTGTATTCCAAGTTAAAATTTGAAAGAAAGGAAGTTTTGTTCAGTTATTAATTATTTTCATGCTTCTTTTGGAATCTTCCTTGGATTGTACCTGTCAGCCACAAGCTCTTTAAAATTGGGCTTATTTGTGCTTGGAATTTGGGCTTGCTTGTGCAGGTGGGGTAAGGGTTTGACTTATAAATCCCAGGGGTAATATCAAGTGAAAAGGTCCCTTCAGGGCCTCTTGGCACTTTCTGTTGGTAGCACAATAACTGTGTTTCATGACATTGTCCAGCATATGGACCCCAAGCAATGGAGAAGGCATTATTATCCACAACCTGCCTATGCTGGTTCAAAACCCTATTTCTTTTCACTACAAAATGTCTATTCTCCTGCCTGTCAAATCTCAGGATTTTCCTACAAGTTAAATTCTAGATTTCAGAGATTCTTGCTGGTTCCTTACCAGTATTTCTATAGCTGTCTTTTCTTAATCATTCATTCACAGTGTGTCTGTATAATTAAAGGCCTTGGAAATTGCTGCCTGACCTGCTCAAGGTTCTCCAGCTTATTTAATACTTCAAGGAGCATCTCAAGCCTGAAATAACTAAAATATAACCAGTGGAGCTGAGTAAGGGTCATTGTCCTGACACCCAGGGCCCCCAAATGCAGCAGGTCCCAATCTCTTTTAAATTAGTTGCATCTACCATACTTGGTAGGGTGATATCTGAGAAGTTGTTGTACAGGGGTGAAATAGAGGCACACAAAATGAAAAAAAAATATCAATGACTGCCTTTGTCAAGATGAAGAACTCAGGGAGGAAATTTTCTTTCTTCTGTGGAAGAAATGACTATACCTTTGGTAGGACATTCTGTCCCAGCCTATAATGTAAAGCAATAGCAGTCCACACAGAAAGAAATGAAAGAGTCACAAAAATTCTCTGTGACTTAAATGAAGTTCAGACCACAGATGTATGTATCAGAATCAGCAGCAGAAAATTATTGTCCCCCTGTATTCCTCTTGGAACTCCAGCTGGATGAACTGCATTTGGGTCTGGGATCCCCAAGTAAGACATGGATCAGCTGGACAAAGCCCAGAGGAGGCCACAAAGGGATGGACCAGCTCTCCTGTGAAGACAGGATGAGATAATTTGGGTTGTTAAGCCTAGAAAAGAGAAGGCTCTGGGGAGACCTTAGAGCACTTCTCAGTAACTTAAGGACAGGACAGCTGGAGAGGGACTTTTTACAAGGACATGTAATGCCAGGACAAGGGGCAATGGCTTTAAAGTGACAAGAGGGCAGGCTTAGATTAAATATTAAGAAGAAATGCTTTGAAGTTTTCAAGGCAAGGTTGGAAGGGGCTTTGAGCAACGTGGTCTGGTGAAAAGTCTCCCTGCCCCTGACAGGGGGGTTGGAACTAGATCATCTGTGTGATGATCATCATCACCCTTCCAATCCAAAACAGTCTATGATTCCATGATGTCATTGAAAACCTGTAAATTTTAAAGAGCTTCTTCTCCAAATAATTTAAAGCGCATCATGTAATGGTGAAACAGCACAGCATAATTTTGTCCCATCACAACATCACACAACACCATGCTCATGACTGTTTTGTTCATTAAAGGAAATGTACATAGTTCTTATTTTCTGCCTTGAACCTAGCCCCAGCAATGAGGCAGTTGCTTTTTTTTTTTTTTTTTTTTTTTTATTTTGGAGAAAGTGAGCTAAATTCAGCATTCAAAATTAAATCACATCAACAATTGTCTTCAAGCTTCTTTTATCTCAATATTGACAGTTTCCTTGTCAGTATAGAATTTGTCAGCTGCTGTCTTGTAGTGGTTTGGAAGAGCTTACTTTCAGATGCCAGCAGTCCCTAGCTTGTGAGTAGGTGCACATATCTTTGAGTATTCATGTGCCAGTATGGCAGAGCGTCAGAGGCAGCTGTTCACACAAAGTTCATTAAAATTGCCTCACAGCAGTTCTGGAAATTTTTCTTGTTTCTTTTTATTAGTAAAAAATGATATTGTGACATGATCAGGGTGTTAGTTGTCCTGCCAAATCCTTTTCCTAGTGTTTCCTCTATTTCCTAGAATAGAGAAAACACAAAGATTGCAATATACTCGGATTTCTCAGTGCTTAGTTTTTAAGAGAGCCACAGTCCTTGCAAAGGGTCTGTACTGGAATATTCTCCCAGTCTTCCCATCTGTCCCACATCCTTTTTCTTCTACATATTTATCTGCTCCTGAGCACTTTTGCCCCATGATGGAACCACACCATGGCATTCTTATCCTAGAATTGTCCAATGATATGTACATACAGGTACCCCCAGGGACAAGCCCCTTTCTTTATACCTCAATACATGCCAGTAAATACAGCACCACATTTCCTCTGAAACAAAAGCTGATGAGGTGCACACGTGGATGCACATCTACCACGTGTGGGACCAACTGTGCCAGCTGCTGTAATTACTGCCAGTGTATGATCAATACAGTACAACAGAATTCTCATTCACTGATAGCAGTACCTGAGAAAATTACATTTGGGGTTTATATTATTGCTTTTGTAGAAAGGACACCAGTTTCTTCTAGAGCAGAGTGTGAAAAATTATGCTCTAATCATCCTGCTAAAGACGTTAATTACTAGTGCAGGTTACCACATTGTTTTAGTTGGAAAATACGTGGATATAAATCAAGCTGGTATACAGTGTGGATGTTTAATTGTGTCTTTATAAAACTAAAACTACTTATCACTGAGCACCTTGTTCTAGGTAAGTTTGCAATGAAGAAAGGGTTATTTTTTCTAAATATATCTACTTGTTCTAAAAGTTATATGAAAATCCCAGGGAGGCCAAGCTATGGTAGAGCCATTAGTCAGTCAGAAAAAATCAATTAGTTTTTTGAGGGAGTGGGAAGTAGACAACACAATACAAAGGTTTTCCCAAAACTCTGGCTGTACTCAGGAAAGTGAAATGTATGAGGAGAGTTTGGGATGAGAGATACGGGTGTAATTTCTTTTTTTCTGAAGGAATATTGTGCAGAGAGGAAAAAGAAAATAACTGACAAGGAAGAAGGAGGAAGAAATCCAAGGACAGAAAGAAGGGGGTGATCTTCAAAAAGAGCTAAGAGAGTCTTTGGGTAAAACACTGTGCTGGATAAATCATAAGTGTAGGTACTTGGTTTTGGCTTTGTTTTGAAACAAAATATTGCACACATTGTTTGAGTAGACAAATAACTATATGAAAGAGGTGCCTGACTCCCTCAGCAATTCCCCAATATGCAATACACTGATTTTAGCTAAGTGCTTTATTAAAAAGTAACACTATTTTCCATTGGTCTGAGAGACCATTTAATGAATTTAGTAAGACTTTACTTTGCCTTTACTTTGTTAATAATATATCCTCAGATATTCTAACTCATATTATTTGCATTCCATAAAAAGGTGCTTGTAAAATTAGTTTTAGAGCCATGTTTTGGAACAAAGAGCTTAGAGATAAATAAATGGAAAGTTCTTTTTGTGCTTTTCTGCAGAAGGCTGTCTTGGCACACAGCAGACTAGCTTGCTTACTTATTTGGATTTACAGTCTAGAATGAAAATGAAAGGAAGGCTATGTAGAATAGAAAGCAGAAAAGAATTACCTTCAACAAAACTGGAATGAAACTCCTGTAGATTTTGCCAGGTCTATTGTCTCAGCTGCCAGGTTTCTTCATCTTGTGCCAGGTTCTCTCTCTAGATGCTGGTTAATTTTTCCATACATCAAATGCTTCACACCTGATTAGATTGGCTTTTACACTGCTAGAAGGACAGGACATTGCTAACCTGCTATGACTAGAAGCCAGACTGTCTTTTGAAACACTGGCTTGGTTTGGAGGCTCTCTTAGGGACACCTTGTGGAGGGTAATCAATTTCCATCAGGACACGAGTTCAGCCTCTCTCTTGTGACCATCATAATATAATTAAAAATTATCCTCAAGAAATTTTACTGTGTGTTTCCACCAGCTGTGCCTGACTCCTTTCATTCTGCTCTTTTGACAGCAGTAGTTTTGCCCATCTCAGATGGTCTCCAGTGAGCTCCCGCATTCAGGACTGTGTTGTCTTTTGTTTTAAGTGGCCTAGCAAAGCCTTTCTGTCAGTGTCCTAGTTTGTTCCCCATGCACTCACATTTATTAAATCAGCTTCATCATGAATCATTAATTACCAAACATTTTTTGTGGCTTTTTCGCTAGGAGTTGTTTATACCATGAAGAGGTTTCTTTTTCACACTTCTCATAATGAAATAAAGTCTAAAAGTTGTGTGAAAGATTTATGCTTGAAGGGGAGCCACCGTGTCAGAGTGGTGACCATGCTTTACACAGTTGCTTTGTGCTTTCAGTCCTTACTTTAAAAAGGGAGATGCAAGAGTTTATTTATCCTTGCCCCTCCCTTGGAAAGTTGTCCTGCTGGAATTCAAATCTTATGCTTTTTCCTGGACCATCAGGAAGGCAGTAGAGGTGAAAAAATGGTCTACTACCCCTCTTCAGTCCAAATGGCAGACTTTCAACCAAAATTGAGGCATTTCTTCCAAAACTTCAAGGTTCAAGAACCAGTTAGAATGCAGAGGGAATGTACTGCTAAACCAACAGTAAAGGCACCATTGGGATATAGTTACATTTTAAGCAGATGAAATAAGAAATATCAGCATGTGCTGCAGAATTTGATATGAGAAAGATTGCACCATTGCCACCATGCTATGAAGTTACATAAGTGGGTTTTTCCAGTAATATAAGGTGTGGTGCTCGGTATGAGTCCCAGTTTTATACACCGGCCTCAGTTCAGAGTTTCAGGGAGATGCCTACTCTGAAAGATTTCAGAATCGCTCATCCAGTCTCTGACATTTCCTTTTGATTGGATGAGACATCTGGTGTAATTAGGTGAATCCCATCCCTTCACACCAAACCATCCTTATCTATCCAGGAAGAAATTCGAGTACCCTATAAACTCAGCAGCCTCCTCTGCAGGCAGGAGTCTGGCTGCCAGTGTGAGGACCAGCTCCCACTCCTGGACTTGTGACTGGCATCAGCCTGCTGAGAGAAAACTTCCTCAGGCCGTCCCCTGCTTTGCTCAGGAGCTGCATTTTAACTGCATTTCAACTCAGGCCCCAGACCATGGTACTCACCTGAGCTGTGCTGTGGTCATGTCTCTGCACGGCCACAGATCTCTGAACCCAGGCTCTACTGCCAATGTGATTTCCTATCTCCGCTTTGGACGTGCCTCATCACTGTTGACCTGTCTGGCTTTCTCCTTATCCTAGTCATCATCCCTAGCCCTGCTCCACTCTTTGCACTGGGAACACGTGTATGTTCTTTTCCTTTCAATTTACCATCAAGCTTCTGTTTTATTGCAGAAAATACATGAGATTTGACATGGAATTTAGCATGCTTTTTCTTCCTTTCAGTACTTTACTTTCTTTTTAAAATTCATAAAGGCATGGAATACTTAATAAGCTGACGGGCATTAAGAAAGAAATGCAATTATGTGCTTAGAAATGAAACTCATGGGCTGAAAGTCTGAAACGTGGTGAGATGTTCAAAGCTTCTAAAGCACTGATATGGTTATTGCATTAATATAAATAATGTACAAATTTATCTGTCTCTCTTTGTATATCTCTAACTTTTTACCATGATTCCATGATTGCATGGTGTGATGTAAGCCCTTGTCCAAGACCTCAAGCATGTCTTCAGGTTCACTCCAATCAGGAAATCACTTCAGTGTAAGTTTCAAGGATTCAAGGATATCCTTTAATACCTCTTCTGCTTTGTTTGCTTTAGTGGGCCTGTTGTGAAAAGTCTGAGGAGCCTGACTGAAAAAGAGGGTTGCTCCTAAGATCTTACATCAGTGCTAGATTATTAAGGTCATCCAAAATGTGTCCCTAGTATTGAAGTAAACACAACACTCATTCTGTATGAGGTTTTCTTCCTACAGATTGACACTTTGAAAGCATTCTGGTGTTTCAAAATAGTTCATTCAATTTTGTTTTCTTGCTACAAAAGTCAAGAGCCTGTCAGTTGCTCTTTCCTGGAACACCCAACACTCACAACTCCCTTCTGAGTCAAGCATCAGGAAAGGGTAAATGGAGATTAGGAGAAAAATTAGTTACATAGTCCAGAATTTTTCAAGAAGCAGCTTGAAACTGTTGAAAATATGTTCTTAAGGCTTACTTTACTTTTGGAAGTAGAGAATTTGCCTTCATATTGAAGCTTTGGTGTAAAGTTTTGGGTATAATATACTCTTCTCCGAAAAATTTAGACAGATATCCAAGGTTAAAATATATATATAATTAATATTTCACTAGCAGATTCTATGCATAAACTTCAGCAGGAGCTACATCTAGTATTCCAATAGAAATCAATTTTCTTCTTAGAAGTATTTAGTATCTGCAAAATTCATACAAGAAACTACTTATACTCCGTATTTCTAAACCATGTACTGCAAATATGGTTTGAAATGGAGAACAGAGCAAAATCTTAATCTAATGTTATTGATCCACTGAATGTGTTTAATTTTAAGTGGGACCTGGCAGTTACAAGCAACTTCTGTGTGTTTCTCAATGTGTTTTTTGTTCATCTGTGCTCACAGTCACACATAATTCACCATGCTCAGGGGGGCCAGACTCTTGCTAAAATGAGATTTAAAAAAGAAATAGTTTCACTCTGACCTCCAGTTTCCTTTTTCCTAGCAAGCCCTGTTGTACACTGCTCTGCCCTGGTAGCTGCAGTTACTTTTTTGTGAAGTGCATGTGGCCCAGTCCAAGTGCAGTTCCCTGACTTAGACTGTACAATATGCACAAATTGCAGACCTCCCTGTGTAGAAGTCTCTGCACAGCACAGTTTTCCCCTGCACAGGGCAGCCTGAGGCTGATAGTGGTACTAGTTCCCTCTCTTCTCTTGAATTTTGAGATGGTTTAAATACATTAGATGGCTCTGGTATATTTGTGAGCTTTGACAAGTGACTGATAGGGTCAGGAGGACTGGTGAACATTGCCATAGATCAGTCCTGAGAAAATTCCTATTTTAGAGGCCTTCCAACTCTAGTACTTCTTCTGTGTCTAATATTTTACACAAATACTTAAATGGGCTTTAGGAAAGAGAATTTGGCTCCACTTGTGTTCAGTGTGGGGATATAGGCGTGGCTGCAGAGAGCCAAACCCACCATGGTCCTGACCACGGCCTTTAAGCCCCTCCCTGTTACAAATACCCCCAACTGTTTTGTTAGACAGGTCCAGGGAAATGCTTTCACCGTGTGTGGCAACCTGTAGGACATTATACATTCAGCAGTGCACAGAAAGCACTGTAATTTTCATGTGAAGAAAAACAGTAAGTCTGGCTGGACATTAAATAGAAACGAGAGGAGAATCAACGGGCAGTCAGAGTTAAACTACAGTTGTCCTAAGTACACAAAAAAGTGCTTTATGAGCCCAGCATATACAGCCAATTTTCTATTGTGCATTGAGAAAAAAAGCTTGCAAATATGGGATTTCAAAATGGAAACTTTTCTGATATAGCAGGTCAGACACGTGTGAGAAGTTATTTTATCTGCATATTGGTGCATGGTGGCAGATTATATTTCTTAGACCTTATATAATTTTATTGCAACATTAATGAGGTATAGCTTTTGAGGGTGAGAGATATAACCTAATATCATGAGGAGGGAAGGGCAGACCCAATCTAACCCATGGTTGGATTACATTATTTGATATGCTGTTGTTTCTGTTCCAGGAAGGTACTGTAAATACTGCCAAATTTCTTTGCGTACCTACATGGATGTAGTTCTGATCAATCAGTAAAAGGAGCAAAGGAAAGGAGCAGTTCTAACCAGTTGTGGCAAGTTTAGGCCACTTGGTACCAGATTTAGTAGTTATGACAAAGGTGCATTATCAGTGATCTAGAAAAATTATATTTCATACCTCTTTGTAAATATTTCCTTCTGAGTGAATTCCTATGTGGGTCACATCAATTTCTATCAATAAATATAGTTCTTCTCACATGGTGTCCCAAACGCTCACCTGGATATCAACTTGTCCTAAGTAAAAGCGTAGCTGTGATCTATATGCCTCTTAGAATTAATGATCTTTAGTGTCTGGTAAGAATGGTCATCTTAAATATAGTGTTTTTTCAAGATCCAGTGGCACATTTCAGAGCTATTTGTCACATGACTGACCCCCAGCCCAATCCTAGTCTTGTATTGCATGATACTTGCTCTGTCTTAGGTAAGCTATTCAGCCTTACTAAGCTCAGCCCTATTCCTAGTCCACAAGACCTAGAAAAACCTAAAAAACCCAAGGACTTCAACTATTTTTTGGCATCCTTATCAAATTCTACTTTGATCTAGAAAATCATTCCTGCTGCAGATATTGTGGGAATATATTTTCCTCAGTCCTCATCAGAAATATTTGTAGCTATATTGAAAGAGTCAATCTATAAAGTCAGTTCTATCCATATTGCCAAAAACCCTCACTTAATGTAACTACTTAACAAGCTTAAACCACATCTATCAAAGTTCTCATGAATAAACCTTTTTGTCAAGTGATTCTAGCCTGCATTCAAGCTTTTGCTCTTCTAAAAATGTAATGGCACACCCAGATCTTTCATCTCTGGTCTCCTGAAAACTAACCACCGACCCAGTCCCAGACCATCCATCCACCAGTAAACCAAAATCACTGATCTCTGATATTCTGAACATGAAACCCAACTGATAAGGGGCCCTTGCTTACGATCTGTGGTATGGATCATTGTCTATAGTTGTGCTAGATTCATCTTTCAGGAAAACAAGAGATTTATTTGTTTGCATTCATAAGGCAAGAAACTAGAATGAGAGCTGGAGCCAGCTAGCTGTTAAGAGCTAGAATTCAGTTAAGGCCCATTTTTGTCCCTGTGATGCAACCAAGTGACTGTAATCTCTGCTCTTGCAAACCCTTGTCGTCATTGCATCCTAGCCCCGTGAGCAAGACATCAGAAAATTTATAAAGGAATCAGCACCTATCTAGAAATGAAGATTTCTTAGGATTTGTCCACACATCACATTGTATTTGGCACTCTCTTCACCACAGACTGAGCTGTAGGATTTTTTAATACTCGTTGATCCAAGGGAGCCACAGAAATTCAAGAAAAGTTTCACTCTTCAGGCAGTTATATCTGTGCCTTTGAGGATTACAATTTCAATATAACTCTTGAACCCCATCTCTCCCTAACCGTTGGCTTAACTGTAGCTATTTGATACATGTCCATGAAGAACTGACTGTTTAAACATTTGGATATATTGATTAGAGAAAGAGCATGACACTTTATGTATCTGGTATTAATGATGCTTTGTGGGGTCCTACACTGGATTATCTGAGTGCATGTTCTCAGATCAGGATTAGTTCTGGAATCCCTACATGGCAGCCTGAATAGGCCTGCTCATTTTGAGCAAATCACTTAGCATTTCTGCTCCTTGAATTGTTTGGGTGGGGACAGATGGCTGTGACAGACCTTGTATATTCTCCTCTTCACAGCTTCTCCAATAGTCCGTAAACCCAATCTCCAACACCCTAGAATTTCAGTTCTTGGCTTTGTATCACCAACAATTGCTGCTGTGCCAAATTTGGGAAGAAGAGTGGGGTTTGAAATATGGAAAAGTATCCAGTAGGGACCAAGATAAAACTATCATATTCATTGAACAGATTATAAACCATATTTAAAACTATTTCTCCATGGGTTAAAATGTGGTTCATTAACAAAGGATTTAAATGTTCACCATGCCTTTGTCTTGGTACAGAAGAAAAAATTAAAAATGTGATAGCTCTGTGCTGTGCTGAACAGAATCAAATCCTTCATATAAGTCAAACTTCAGTTCTCTACTAATAAAATCCTACATGCCCCTTTATAACACATGTTTATTCTGTAGTGGAAATGACACAAATCCTTAATACAGCATCAGTGCTGCCTATTGAGCTTTGTATTCTTATAAATGTTCCCATGGGAAATCTGAAGGTTGGCACTGTAGACTGTATTTTTAAAATATCACAGATGGGGTGGAACCCAGCATCATGTTGCTTATTACTGTGGTGATCTATCTAAATGGTATTCTTTTCTGCTGAAATCTAATAAAAAATAACATTTTTGAACTATTAGATATTGGATTAAAGCTCCTAATTGTCTCTTTCATAACCAAGGAAGGTCCATATTAATAATTCTTTCCAGAGCCATTGTAAAGAAGACATCTGTTTCAGCATACATTGTGAAACTCAAATCTGTCCAGTGCAGTTTTATTCATTTGTTACTTTCCATGAAAAAATGTGACTGCACATTTATTTAAATCTTTAGAAATGTGGATGAACAAACAGAAGACAAAGTAAAGTTAAATCTGAATTAGAGACATGCTGTTACAGAAGAAACAGTTCCTCCCACAGTAGGTGGTTTCTGCCCTTGCAATAACCCTCTGCAATAATTCTGATATGGTCAAACTGTGCCTCTCATATTCACTGCCTCAAATGGATGGACAGTCCAAAAAGATTGAAAAACCTCTCTTGCTTAGTAAAAGGTCATAGGAAAAAGAGAAGAAATGCCAGGCACAGAGACTGACCTATTCAGTATATAATCACACCTTTCTTTAAAAAAACATATACATTACAGAGATCTTACTGCATTCTCCCTGATTTTCTAATGCAGCTGCCATCAGCAAGACTTTCAGAAGTGAAGAGGGTGTGGCATCAAGTTTTATTTTTCTGCCACCGTTTCTGTTTAAATTATTAATGGTGTGCAGTAGTATAAGGGAGTTTTATTTTCAATGTACTCAGGCAGCAGTTTTCTAGGTTTGACCTATTGCTAGGATGAAATGAAAGCTATGAGGATGACAGTCACAAAAGTGCTGCCCTCTGCTTGCTATAGCTCCTACAGAATCTGAGCATTTTCAGTATTCTCAAGCACAAGAATATGACTCTCAAGAAAAAAACTAAGTTAATTCTGACCCGCAGCCCATCCCCAAAAAAAACCCCAAATGAACCAAACAAGATGACTGAGTGGAGGAGAGGAAGTGGATCCATACATGCAAAGAAGAAGGTGACAAAGCTGGAAAAAAAAAAGGTGAAAGAATGTGCCTAAGTCTGGAATGCATGCTCATCTTGGCTTCACAGGCAGTGGTAGGAGAGTAGGGGCTCTGCTTATGTTTTATTAGGAAGCATATATTGTCTCAGCTGAGAATACAGAAAATTAGTCTCCTGTTGATTTCCTGATGTGTGTGCCCCTGAGGCACAAATTTGTGAGCAAAATAAGCCTTACTTTAAGTGTAAAGCTGTAAGTCTTGTTGCTGCACCTGGAGAACTGAAGTACAAAAATTTAGACATTTTTTTTCTACAAATTATCTGTATTATTAGGAGGAAGACTAGCAGCCTTGGTGGACTAAAGAAGAGTTTGATGCTTTCAGGAGCTTCTACTAGGTACACTGTGTATCAGTGATGATCCTTATTTTCACTTAATAAGGTTTACAAAGAGACCCATTCCTGGGACATCGAATCTCCAGAGGAGTGTATGTTCAAAGCACAGCAAAAAATTATGGTAATACTCTTTTAATCAGGTAGCAATTGTCAGCAGCCACTGCCATGAAAATAATCAGTATTTCGTACCAAAAACCTGGCACTCAGAGTTGGTGTCTCCGAAACTATAATAATCCTTTACAATTTTACAGTGTTTTCCACCCCCAGATAGCTTTTGCATTTTGTATGTACACAACAACGGACCTGGTAGGCTGTCTGGAGGAGGCTCTTAGCAGGCAGCTGACCTGAAAAACCCTGCAGGGTGTGCAGAGAAAGAAAATGAAAGCCAGTGTCGCCTCTTGGGGTTCCCTACTCTATCTACAGTGTTACCAGAAGGTTCAGGAAGTTACATCTGTCAAGTGTAAAATTCTTAAGCTCAGAAAATGCCCACTTAGAGAATTAGGAAACACCTGGACATTTTCATCTGCCAGAATGCTCTCATCTCTTCATCATATGCAGTATACGTAGCCCATACATGCATTTTTTCAGAAGTGTTTTATCGCCCATTTGTTTAAAACCACATTTTATGTTTATAACCTTTCAAAGGTGTGAAAGCAATACTTTTTCTATATTAAGAATATGTTTATTTATTACAAATGGTATGATTTTTGGCCTTTTAATGCCAGTGCTCTGCTCTAGAATGTTACGAAGTTGCATATGCTCCATCCTGTGTTTTTTTAAATCTCAAAACAAGATGACAATGAGGGGTTAAAAATAGCTTAAAAGTTATTAAATAACTTGTTTCTCTGATGCTTTAATTTGCAGTCCTGACTATCATCAGGAGAGTAAATAAATTTATTACAGCTGTGGATGAGTATTCAGGGCTGAGACCTGAGTTTTGTATTCAAAGGGATGTGTTGAAAGTTAAACAAACTCATCAAGAGTCACCTTAAGTACATGAACATTTTTGCATTTTGCAGTTACACAGCTTTGCTCCAAAAACAACACCATGAGGTTATACAATGAGACACTGGAACAGCCAAGGGACACAAAAACACTGTCAGAATCACTAGAGTGCAGTTACAGAGCACTTTATAAAGTAATATGAGTAATTGCATGTAACAATTGCCAATATCCACAAGCACTAACCATGTCTGTAGTGCAGTAGGAGAGGAATGCTGTGGCAGACTTTCAAATGATGATTGTCCTCTACAATTCCAAGTTTGACATTTCCCCACAGAAATTCCTCCTGCATCTGACTTGCACTACTGAAACTGATTTAGTAGTGACAAATTTTGTAAAACTGAAGTATTTCGAGTCCTCATTGTTCTAGCTAATGTTCTGTTGATTTTATTCTGATTTACGAATATCTCCACAGACTTTTAGCTGACGGGTCCCCCGGTACTGTGGAGATGGGGTAGGGAGCTTGGGGTTTTTTTATGTAAGAAACAAACCCAAGACAGTGTTGGAATCAGGCAGTGGTGGATTTTCCAGTACTATTTGTTAGAAAAATGTTTTGGATTAACCTCAGTCTCTGGAGTTGCAACAAAGGTCTACCATCATTTCCTCAAAGGAGTTTCTCAGAGTCACAAGCTGTAAATTGCAGAGAAAAACAAAGAGGATGCCTTTACTCAATTAAGTAGACTGCAACTTCTATAAGACAAAAAAAAACTGCTGTGAGAAAGTTTTTGATGCAACAGTAAGAGTCTTAAAATACTTGCTGTAACCTTCCTCTAACATGAAAAACGGCTTACTCTTTCTCTAAACATCATGCCTTATTCCCACAGGAGTAGAGAAAATCATAATAAGAATACTTAAGCCTTTTGCTGACTAGAAATAAAACCATTTATTGTCACTGTCAGATAGTCAAAAAGATAAACAGTTCCAAACAGAGTAGTGGTTGTGTGCTTAATCCCAAACATGGAAGAGTTGGTGCTAGGAAACCTAACTATGAAGTCAAACTTTTAGTGCTGTAGTGACTCCTCAATTGTAATGACAATCACTTTGGTCAGTGATTTCCTGTGTGGTGAAGAACTGGAGAGGAATTAACTAGCAGCTTCAGAATTAGCTAATATCTGAGGACTGGTGGTGCACATGGAAAATTCAGATTCATGTATCAGTGACCAAACTAAGAAGCCAAGCATTCCATTGCAGAATTTCCCAACTAAATGTTTGGTAGCTGGTGCATTTCACTACTACTTCTTCATTTTGCATAAAATCACGTTTTCTAGCTAGATACCATTCATTAAGAGAAAACAAAAACCAAACCAAACCAAACCAAAACCACACAAAAAATTACAGCCAGCTTTATGTGTAATAAAGAGGCGAACTTTATTATGAACACACCTGGGAAAAAAGAAAACATGTCTATACATGCTACTGCTTGAAAAATTTTCATGTCAGTTGAGGACACTGGAAAAAGAATTTTCCTTACATACTGAAGTGTTAAACCCAAAAGATTAACTAGATGTTGTTCATAGTCCAGTTTTTTTCTTCCAGGGATAACAGATAAAACTGTAAATAATGGTACAAATGAGAATAAAACTTTATGCTGTTTGACATAAAATACACAATGGAAAACTAATATGGTTACAACAATAAATCTTTTAAATGTAGAGAATTCCCTCACTCCAGTGTAGTATTATGAATTCAGTAGCATAACACTTTATTTGACAGTTGGTAGCAAAACTCGAACTCAGATTATTAATAACCTTTCCACAGCCTATCATTAATGTCAGTGGGTGTGGTTTAGCAGTTTTATTTTGGCAAGTGTAATATGTTAACATATTAACTGACTGCTCATATAGTTGGAGCAGGGATGTTAACCAGGGAAGGCATTTCACGCCACTTCTGAAGGCACTAAAAATAAACTACTACTTACCAACTCAGACAACTTGGTAAATGCCTGATTTCTGCAGCCTCTGAAGTGCTTCATCAGCACTTAGTCTAGAGTTTAAAATATTTCTTTCAGTAAGCATTTACATGGAAGAGGACAGTTTGGCTACAGGACATTTGCAGCAGACAAATCATGTCAGTGATATCTTGTCAAGTTTAACATCCTGTGAAGGCAACTGGTGTCAGTATGTTCTGCTGAAAGAAGAGGAGGCTAAGATTGGTCTGGGGAGCTCCTGCCCATTGACCCAGACTGTAGGGCACAGATTCAGATATTTTTTTTGTATCTTATGTTAGGCAGTGGGGACTGCTTTTTAGTGATTCTGTTACATGTAATACCTTTGCTGCTGATACAGTTGGTACCATATAAGAGGCCACTGCATGGACATGGAATGGTGATTTGCTCTGAATTAAGAAGTGGGCATAAAAGTAGACTGGTAGAGGTCAATTACATTTTCCCATTGCCATTCTTTTTTCTGGAAAGAATTAAGCTACTTTGCCCTCTTTGGTGTACAGGTACCACAGCATTGGCATTATTCAGTGCTGTCCAAGACTCTCCTAATTCTTAAGAGACTTTACCATGAGAGGGTGTATGCTCACTCTTTTGGTATTGACGAATCTGGAGTTAGAGAGAATGTAAAATCTGTGCATGGAAGTTACCTTGAAGAGATCTTGTTCCTTTTCCTCCTACTAGGCTGGGGATGCAAACCTAGACCATTGCTGACAGATGCTTACATACTATTTTTTTTGAAATGCAGGGGCTCTCTTAAAATCACTGTTTCACTGCTAAAGGCTGGCCAAATATTTTAACACTAGATGGAATATTTCTTTTTCTCTCCTAATAGCTTCCATAAATGTCTCATGTTACAAATTAAGATGATTACTTCTACAACTCTCACTGGATACAAAGAATGTTGATCACTGTCTTTTTTATATTTATTAAAAGAAAAGTCACTTTTCAGGCTAAGCAATCTTTTTTTTTTTTGACTTTCCTTTATGCTGTGCTTTCTACTTCTCTTATAATTCTCAGTTGCTGTGTTTGTATTTTATTAATTTTCTTTTCTAAAGGGTGATGAGATTGCTGAATTATCCTTGGTATGTCCTCCCAGTTTAATTTGTTGAGTCCAATTTTTTATTACTTTCTGTCTTGTGGTCTTTTCATCTGGGTTATCTTTTCTCTTGTGTCTTTATTATTGTATTGTTTAGACAGTTTTAAAAGCTTTACTAATACCAAACTAATTTAGATCTATTACTTTCAACCAACTAAAAGAACAATTTTTGTCTCACAGAAGAAAATTATACAGGCTTGACATAGTATGTCCTTAAAATCTGTGTTTCTTGTCAACTTATCCTTTCAACACTTATTTTTGGATAGATTGTTTAAGAATAATGACAGCAACAGTGGTTGTTGGATGCTCTAATGACTCTAGCATTAGTTTATCTTGTGTGCAACACTCTAAACTGCTTTCATTGCCTTTTCAAGATGAGTAGTGTATTTTACTGAGCACATTTTCTTCCAAGTGGAATCATTCTCCATCTCTAATAGCTGGTTGGGGTTTTTTTGTAATTCTAGCATTCTAGGTATAGAACTTCAGTGCACTTACTTTTTTTTTTTTTTTTTTTTTTTTTTTTGTCTACTAATTTCCTTTTCTGTCCTGATACCTTTTCTCTTGTTGAAGGTTTTTTGGGGTACACTTTCATATTTAACCTCTTGTTTGGGCAAAATGGCACTGGATAGTACAGTCTGCACTTCTTCATATGGTTAATTTTCTATTAACTAATGGATCTCATTTGCCTGTGGTTTTCTTTGAGTTCTAAAGGACTTTAACATCTCACTGGAGATGCAAAAGTGTGTGAAAGAAGATTCAGTAGGAATCACATTTGATGATTCTCTTTAACGTTTTGCCTGAATTCAGAGATATGGGATAGCTAAAAAAATAGTGTAATTAGTTTGCACTGCAGAAGATTTCCTTAAGATATATAATGGAAGTATTGTGGTACTGATGACAAATTTCACTTTTCCTCTGTACAAGTATTACTGGACCTTGAACATATAATTCATTTTATAGGACTTTATTTTTACACAATATCAGTGTAAAGACAGGGCAAAAATAAGAACTGATATCAAAGATTTTTTTTATAGTTAGCATGATCATACCGCACTGTTAATGTTAGAAGGTTAACTTGATGGAGCGATATTACAATTAATAATGTCTTGCAATAAATGATGTATATTGTGACAAATTATTTTCATAATAACACAAAACTAAATGACTGGTAATTTTCCCAATTTTCACACCACATCAAATGCTTTTCACTATCCCTAGGTCTGACTTCAAAATGTACTTCAGTTTTGAACTTTCTTTTGAAACTTAAAACTTCAAATTCTCCAGTGTTAAATGAAATGGACTATTTTCTTACATTGTGTCTCCATTTTAAAGTGCATTAAAGCATATTTAAATTATTTTTTTCCAGATCAAATAATTAGATTTTTGTGTGTTTGTGTGTGTATGACAAAGTGACAGACTGAGATTTGATTCCAATTTCAAACACTTCCCATGTTCCTAGTTCAGAATTTCTGTACATCTGGAACATATGTGTATTATTGTCAGTGGTACAAGTTACCCAAGACAGTTAAAGGCAATGAGATAGTTGAGAGTCAAGAAATAAATATGAATTTAAAGGCAATAAATAATTTCCTCTTACTTTAATGCCACTGGACATATAATTACAATGTTCTGATAACACGGAAATTTCATAAACATTTTTTTAATGTCCTCCTTAGATATATTTGACTACTATCATATGATGAAGTTTCTGAGTCTTAGATGGAAAAACCCTGCCCTTCCTTTTCACTTCTGTTAGCTGGTGAGAAAACTGACCGAAATCCCTGATTTTTTTTCCCATCTCAAGGCCATGCTTCTGCAATACACTTAAACAATATTAGGATTCCTCAAGTTTTGAGTCAGTGGGGCATGAAAGGTGTTTTTTTTCTAAATGTTATTCCTGGAGGATAAGACATAAGTATACAAAATTATATAGTAGGCATCTCAAAAATAAATGTGATCTGTAGGACATATATCCCTCATGTCATGCTGCCTCAGTGCCAGGCAGGTTACACTGTGCATCCAAAGCTCTCCCCTTGTAGGCCCCATAGAAATTCTGAAGAAAGTATAAAAATCTTTTTGTGTGACATGGAAAAGCTGCAGGGTACAAAGCATAAGGAGCTAAATGGAAGGAGACAGGTAAGCTGTGTGGGCTCTTTTGTCTTTCATCCCTCTGAATAATATAACCAGCAGTAGATGTGTAGACATGCCAAATGAAATAATAATATAGTCATTTTGGAATTAGAGAAAGCTCCAGTACTTAAGACTGGGAACTGACAGAAAGACAAGAAACAGCAGTGGTTGTATTATTCTTGCATATAATGTTCACTTAAAAGCACAAAGAGTTAATCTTATCATCCTACACATGGCTGCATTTATAAAAGATAAAAATCACAAACAAGTAATGCACAGTTACTTGTTACATATTCTTCCCATTACAGTTGACAGGTTCATTAATCATACACTGTATTTTACTATTAGAAGCTGTAAAGAAGATCAAATCTCTTGTAATTTTTCTTCTTCTTTTCCATTTGATAAGTGTGTTGTTTCAATGTGTAGATAAAATATAATGTCAGTCACAAACTGTCCCAAGGGAATTGCAACTCTCCAGTTAGAAAATTCATCCTTATTTGCAATGTAAAATTCCAAGGAAAATGCATCATTTCCTTTTTAACTTGACCATCACATAGAGTAAAATGCATGTGCCTTGGCATTCACAAAAGAAGTAAACCAGAATGAAGTGCCTGTGGATATGAGCAATGTTTAACCAACAGAAATATTGCTTACGGCATGTTGAAAGCATTAACTATGAATACCCCTATTCATAACATCACATTGATTCATAATTAAAGCCCTGTGAAAATTATAGAGAAAGTTGACATGTTTCATGAGCTGTTCATGGTAAATGTAGCAAATTTTACAGTTTGTTGTGACTTGTCAATAAAGAAATCTCAGGAAGAAAGATAAAATGTGATTCTACAATACTGGATCTCAGCAAGTGTGACTAAAACAAATGATGACCTATGTAGAAGCCTTAGACCCATTTTTTAAAAGAAAATTATGAAAGCTTCTACTTTAGAAGAAGCAGTCTAACATGTCTAATGAGAAACATTTTGGTGGATGTACAGCAATAAATTCTCACCTATGTAAGAAGCGGGAAAGCCTCAAGAAATAAAAATAACTCAACCCGCTTAACCAATGAAAGTGAAACCAAGGACTGCAAAGCTGTCTTACAACTGTGAAGGTACATACTGAATTCTCACTCTTATTTCCTTTTTAATGAGGAACAATAGTAATTCTTGTAAATAAATAAATAAATAAATAAATAAATAAATCAGCCCTTCTGATATGTGTGACATTGTAATGTATACATGGTCTTCCTCATGTAAAGATTTCCATGTCAGATGTCCCACTGAACATTTAGAAGGAAATGTTTTGAGCTAGACTGTAGTAGATGATATCTTGAAGTGAGTGGGCATCAAGATGCTTTCCCACAAAACTTTTCAGAAGAATCAGGGGATCTTTGAAGACCTCTGGTTTAAATGTCTGCATGAAGGGAGAAAACATACCATATGGTGTGGCATATCCCTTTGTTCAGCTGGGGTCAGCTGTCCCAGCTGTGCCCTCTCCTAACTCCTTGTGCACCCCCCCGTCTCCTTACCAGCATGGCAGCACGAAAAGCAGAAAAAGTTTTGGCTCTGTGTAAGCCCTGCTCAGAAAAAAACCAAAAACATCTCTGATTTATCAACACTGTTTTCAGCTCAAATCCACAACACAGACCCACACCAGCTGCTATGAAGAAAATTTGCTTCATCACAGCCAAAACCGGCACAGGGAGAGGAGAGCTGCACTTGCTGAGGTAATTTATTAGGTGAGTGAATGGTTGGAAATAGTTAAGGAGGACTGTGGGGCTGCTGTAATTTAGAAAAGGAGATGAAATGACTGCTAGTCAGTTCTACTTCATGATGAGACATGCAAAAGGGCTGTAAAACCACCTCCTAGAGCAGTTCTGAAACTGGAGGAAGCTCAGTAAGATTACAAAGTCAAGATTATTAACAAACATTGCTAATATCCCTTGATTTTTTTTGTCCCCTCGGATTTGCAATTTTTAAAAAATATATCCCTGAAAGAAATTCACATTTCAAAGTCAATTGAAAAATTGGCAGTGCTTATAAGAAAAGACATATTTGGGTAAGACATGAGAACACATGGATAACTGTTAATTTTTAATATACTAGTTGAGGAGGTAAGGCCAAATCCAGTGCTTTTTAAGGAGACATATTTATATGTAAAGCTATAATCTTACACTGATAGTGACAGTGTTTTTGAATTAAAACTGAAATCTTACAAGTGTGTATAAGAATGTATTTCATTTGCACTTAATACAAATGAGTATGTGCCATGTGTTCTTGAAAAATCAAATCGGCAGGCTTCTCAGCTGGTGACATAGGAATTTAGCTGTTGGAAGTTTTAGCTGTGGAAGGCAAACCAGCCAATGATGTTTGAATGAGGGAAGGTGGGAAAATGCAGCCAAGCTGAAAAAGTGGTAAAAAATTACTTCAGCAGATGTGAGCAAAGCGTCATCTACAAATGTTAAGCAGAGAAGTGAAAAGTATCCAGAGGGGACATTTCGTGAAAGCGATGTTACTTTCTTCTTTTATTATTTTTTGTGTAGCAGTAATGATACCATTGATTTCAAACAAAAAGCAAGCTGTGACAAACATCGTGGGAGATATTCGTGTAAGAGGAAAATGCAAGCAGTTGAATCCACAGTAGGAAAGATGACTTAAGTACAAAAAATTGTGAATGATTTTCTGTTAGGAGAATAAATGCATCACAGAAAAGTTTAGAGATTTAATAGAGGCTTTTTGCACTGCTAATGTTTCACTTCATGTTCTGCACAGTCCTGTTATGAAAATCTATTGAAAGCTTCTTGGGGAAAACATACCATATGCTGGTGCCATACCTGGTTTAGATCAACTGTGGAAAAAAAACTACGTACCAAACCTTTTTGAAAGTCATATGAGACTGCTTCTGCACTGTTTCCATTCAAAGACTGCTTGACCTTTTTGGAAAAAACTCCACATGCCCAGTCTATTTCTCTCAGGATGTTTCTCATGTACAATCAAATAAAAATTAAGTTAAACTTAGAATGTTACTTGTTTTACATACTTTGTTTTCGTGGTTATGTGTACAGAAAAAATATAAGTGCATTTTCTAGGTTTATTCTCTGCATCATTTTGAGGAACGTCTGTTGATAGTTGTGACATAAAGGAGTTGAAAGAACTATTTGGGGGACTGTCATGGTTTTTGCTTGTGGAAAAATGATGCACAAGTGCTGATACCCTTGTGTAATCAATGCCTTTCATAGCAGCACCATCTTAGTCTGGTGGAAAAAAAAGAATTACAGCTTTGGCACTGGACTCTAGCTTTTGAATTTCTTTTAGTCTGCTTTGCTTTTATAGAAAATATCTATTGGGGGAACGGGGTGAACGTTACATAGCTATAAGGGACCTCTCCTGAAATTTGAGACTTTTTTGCATTGGCTGAATGTTTTGTTATTCCAGTGTTAACTTACTGAGGTAGCATACTTTAAACACAGCCAAGCCAAATATGCTTTGTATCAATCAGGTTTGGGAATATGATTGCCATTTTTGAGGACAAGTTATTCGTAAGGCTGAAGTCCAATTTCTGATGAGATACCCAAAACCAAATTGTTTTCAAGTGCTATCATTGCTTTAAGAAGTCTACTTGTGCCTACTAGGAAAGTAGTAATTCTTTTACTTACAAGTATGTTTTAAGAATGCCATAGCAAAGAATCAGGAAAGTCAAACCTAACAAAATTTCGTTTCAGACCAAAGCACCTGTTGGAAGGGACCCACAAGGATCACCAAGTCCAACTCCCAGCCCTGCACAGCACCATCCCCAAGAGTCACACCACGTGCCCAAGAGCATTGTCCAAACACTTCTTGATCTCTGTCAGGCTTGGGGCTGTGATCACTGCCCTGGGGAGCCTGTTCCAGTGCCCGGCCACCCTCTGGGTGAAGAACCTTTTCCTAATATCCAACCTAAACCTCCCCAGACACAACTTCAGGCCATTCCCTCAGGTCCTGTCACTGGTCACCAGAGGGAAGAGATCAGTGCCTGCCCCTCCTCTTCCCCACACAAGGAAGTTGTAGACTGTGATGTCTCTCCTCAGTCTCCTCTTTTCCAGGCTGAACAGACCAGTTTTTCCTCGTATGGTTTCCTCTTAAGGCCCTGCACCATCCTCATTGCCCTCCTTTGGACATCCCCTTTAAGAAAATGTGTTGAAACAAATATCCTGGATAGTTCTATTTTTCTTGGTTGTAACAACTTTCTAGGAAAAATAATACTACTGTCTTTGTGAGATTCAGAGGAATCTAAGTGTTAAACTGTAGTTTATTTCTCATTATATGAAATAAACTATATACTGAATGCATACCTATATATTTATATAGGTATATGTCCTGAGGGCATGTTCAGCAAATCCTCAAATACTTCATGCAAATATAAGGAACTATCATTTCCTTTAATGCAGTTAAAGACTTTTGAAAACACTACTGTCCCATGAAATATTTTGACACAAACACAATAAATTAAATACAATGATAACCATTCTTTGTATTGACAGAGTTTACTGGGCTGCTGTACTTTCTCTGGGGTCAGTTAGCTTCTCAGAGTCAAGGGTACCACCTCAGGACAAAACATTTATTGTGAAGAATACACATTACAAGTTAGGCCAGCAAGAAGTTATTACATACTGCAATGTTAGCCAGGAAAAAAAAAACCTGGTGGTGACAGGCTTTTGAGTGTCTTTGGGGATTCTAGTTGTTCATGAACAATTCTGCTTGTATTTCTCTTCTCTGAGCTAGTTACTATTTCCTCCACTATGTGGTCTAAAAAGACATCTTATGAAACCTGACTTACCCCTGCTGAGTTCTGCAGTCTCCTCAGGGTCGACCACACTGTGTGTGCTCCAGTGTCTTATTATTTATGAAACAGATAAGAGGGGAACCAGAATATTACACTCAATATGTGTTTGGGGCACACTGCTGTCTAGTTAGATTATTTTTCCAATAATTACCCTTGCACCTCTATAGCCACCATGGTTCCCCATGTTTTTCTTATAAAGGAAATCAAGTTTCCACTTAATCCATCATATCTGATCACCCTGATAACTCTTAATCAAGTGCAACTACTTATTAAAAAAACTCCACTCAAATATTTCACTTTAATTAGAAGGGGGAACCCTTTGTAAATACTACCAGATACCAAAGTACCATCTCATATCTGACCCCAAAGAACATAAAGTATCAATATCACTTATGAAAAGTTACCTTTCAGGTAAGAGGCACTAAAGTTATTTACTTCAAATATCATAAGTATCACTTATATCACTAGTTTAAGAAAAAGAAGAGAAAGGACTTGTATGGTGGGATGTTTTCTTGGTAATCTCTGCCTCACTCTCTCCAGTAGGCACTGAAATAATTTTCTGCCAGTAATGATGACAGAATATTAATGGACTAAGAATCTGTTTTTCCTAAAACCAAGAGATTATCCAGAAACCCCTGCTGTTGATTGTGCTTAGTGAGAGAGGAGGAAAGTGCCTCTTACTACTGCTTTCACAATAGCTGCCTTGATTTGTCAAAGTACAGCAGTCTTTTTTATTGGTTTTTTTTCTTCCTCCTCTTGGGAGTTAATGAATGTTGTCAAAAATTTATTGATTTTGTTGAAGTGCGTATAATCTCCAAGATCCATTTCATTTACTCTGCCTTTTATTGATATTATTAATTTTTAAGAAATTTGGAAAATGACAGTAAATTTAAGTGCAAGGTATCCTACTAGATTAGGTTCTATTTTGACATATGCATGTCTATTTAAACTAATGGATTTTCATAGATATAACTCAGAGAAGAACTTGGTGGTTATGTTTTGTCTTCTAGCAGGGGAAGGGAAACTTGGACACCTTAGCTGAGTGGAAGTAGATATGTATCTTAAACATATAGAAACATGTACTGCATTAATTTTGAACACTGCAATATATATGTAATTTCAGAGCCAAGTTATTCTTTATTATTATAAAATAACACACAACATTATGTATACAGGCTATTCAGAATTGAAGGTAAAAGCCTGTGACTGTACATATATTATATATATTATGTAAATACATTATATATAATAATATATAGCATGAGATATTTTCTAGAAAATGTGTATTTTAGAAGCTGGGGTATCTTTAACTCTGCTACCAGTGCATCAAACACTGTGCTACTCTATATGCTGCTCCAGCAGAAATTAAAATTCCAAGATCATATTACCAATTTTCTCTTAAAAGAATCCAAAAGAGAAATCCAACAGTCAGAGATGTACGAAATGTTAGCACATTAATTTTAACTTCATGATATTCTGCAGAAAGGTTGGTTTTTTTTCAAATGAGAAGAAATATTTTAACTGCAGAATAGTACAGGCCTAAGAATAAGCATAAAATTACTCAAGAGTTAATATAGGTTCAAAATCAAATGAAAGTCTATTGGAGGAATCAGTTTTGGGGGGAGGCAACCAAATTTTAAGGCAAAATTTTTAGGCCCTATTTAATTTCTGAGTATATGGCTGAGTCATCCTCATATCTATTTTTGTTGTAGACCTTTGTTCCTAAACACCGTTAAAATTACTCAATTCTTATACTTTAACAAGCTGAATCTCAAGAACAACTTGTGGTTCAATAATCCTGTGCGACAAAATGGGAGGAAAAAACAAGAATGTAGATTAACCACCAAAAGACAAAGCTTGTGTTTGTGAATTGAAATAATTTACTTTGAGTGAATGGATGATAGACAATTAATTTGCAATTTTTCCCCACAACTTTGCCTGGAAATTTTCCTTCTTAGAAACTCTTACACATCTGTAATGGAATTGCAGGTATAAATTCAGTATTATGTTATATAGAGGATTCAAAATTTTATTGGCATACCTCCACCTGCTTTAAAAATAAATTCTTTCCTGATTCATTGTGATTCTTCTCAAATCAGAATTACATCATCAGCAAAACTTTTTTAGTTATCATTCTTTTAGCTGAATAGACAGGCACTTTATTCTGGCATCCCAATGACTGATGGGAAAATTTCCAATCTCTGTCATTAATGAAGAGGTCACGTTTAAGGAGAAAAATAATATTAGAGAGAAAACAAAGGGAGACAATTTTGTTGTGCTTTGCTACTTTACAGCTGTAGGGCCCTCACTTTCAGGGGCCTCTTTTCCTCTGACTGACTTGTGTGAGACTCAGTCTGGAAGCACAGTAGCCATCAACAAGTGAGGACAATGCTTTTATTAATCAAGCATCATTCTTGGAGCTTGCAAAGCCACTTTGCAAAGCTACTGGACTTGCCTGATAACCCTTTGTTCCCAACAGCTCACAAAAAAACCTGTGTCTGATGAGAATGTGCGACAGACCACCTTCTTCAATTGTCCTGTAACAGCCTGTATGGAAATGATCCTGAATTAGAAACATTTGGATCTATTTCATTATCTAAATTTTTCCTTTGGAGTTAGACAACATAAAACAGCTAGCAGTTTCAGGTTACCTGTTACCTTGCAGAGTCAGCTGTTGTCTCCTCCTTTGTCACACTGTGAAGTCTATTCTTTTTAAAGGTCTGGTTGTAATGTAATTTTTGAATTTACCTGTGTGACTTGTGAAATTCAACATTATAATAACATGCATGAAGAATATTTTTTAGAATAGAGATGTAATTCTGGGTCAATATATTCAGCATGACATGTTCTCATGGTATTTTAAATTGCACAGTTGAAATTGTCCTAAGTCAACAGATTGAATTGCCTGAATGATATTTCTCTTATTTGAAGTAAAAGAGCTCAGAAATTTTTACCCTGTGATACATAAGGTTCATATAACTGCTGAGAGAATATTCTAAAATGATTGTGAGTTGAAAATTATGTGTTGCAGTATAATATTTATGAAGTTCAACTTGCTTAGACTATCAGAAAGAAGATCAAGAAATGATTTGATTATGGTGTGCAAGTATCTATATGAGGAGGAATAACTGATACTAAAGGCTCTTCAATCTGGGACAGAAAAGACCCAGCATAATAAGAGCCAATTGGTGGTTCTTAAAAATATGCAAATTCAGGGAAAAAAAATTGCTCTCTATTTTAGCAGGAAATATAACTAAATATCGGAACAAACTGCAAGGAATATTTAAAGTACTTCCACTTCTGAAGCATTTGTAAATCAAAACTAGGTGTCTTTCTGAGAGGAATGTTTTCATAAACACAAGTTTTTGCATTTGCTTTGGTATAAGTATGCAATTTGATTGCTCATGTTACATGTGAGGTCAAGCTACTGGTAAAATTGACTGTCCTTAAATTCTGTGTATCCATGAATAATTTAGCAATGCATCTTTCTTTGTTGTATAAATTCACCAACAGTTTGTGTCATAATGATTTCCTCTCAAAATACTTGTTAATTTGTTATATTTCCAACTGTTTTCCCATTCTTCTTTTTCTACTAATATAAGAAAATATTTGCTTGTATTTTGCTGCTTGAATTTATATGCATACAAAAATTTAGGTCTATTAAGACAAATAATATTTAGAAAATAATACTGATAAAATTACTTTAGGCCATATATTCCTTCATTTACAATGTTCTTGTTTACTGCAACTTTGTCAAGGCTACGTCTTATTACTGTTATCCAATCAAGCCTGATAAATATTGCACTAACTTATCCGATCTAGATATCACTCAGTTCCATTTCATTTCTGGTTGTTTCTTGGTTTTTTTGTTCTTTCTTTATCATGCCACTGTAATGGTTATACAAAAAGCCTTGGAAGTATATTTTTCCTTGGCTCCTAAGTGCTGCTCCCTATGGTAGTTTACCATTATAACTTGGCTGCCTTTGGTGTAGTTGTCCCTTGCTTTGCACTCTTGCACAAATGATTGATGTACAATCATTTATGCCACACCAAGTACATGCAGGCATTACTGTCTTTGTAATACCCAATAACCCTGACTTTATATATAAATAAATAACATTTTATACCTTTGACCAGACATTAGGCATTGGATTTACAAAGATGGACTGTTTGAATATCAAGTTTAAGTTAAATTTTCAGCTTTGCTTTCAAACCTTGAAATAAACTTGTCAAAATTTGAGTCTTACTAACAGCAGACTCTTAAAGTCCCTCGCTCTTGCTAAAACATGGTCTCAAAAATCCATCCGTAAAACGCTCTGTTACAGAATAGTACAAGAGAGAGATTAATTAACTTTCACAAATGTCACACTGTTACTTTCACATTAGTCACATTGCAAAAGGCAATACTGGGAATGTATGGATACCATTAATGGAGATATAAGAGACATGTACTGTCCAGACCTAAAGATGTGTGAAATTTTAGCATGAAGATTGAGGGTCTGTCTTAAAAGAATCCAAAGGCACAGAAGAAGCTTCACATCTTAAATGAGCATTGCATTCTTTAAAATTATGATTTTTTTCCTTTTTTTTATGTATTATGTATTATTTATAAAAGGTATTGTTTTATTATATACTGTATGCTCTACTGCATAGTAGCACTGAAAAAGTAACACTTCTTAGTCTTCTCCATAGCAATACTCATTAATGGTATTAATGTGAAATGTAAATTTCCCTTCTGTGAACGACTACTGTTTCAGCTGTCTTCAGGGTAAGCCAAGAAAAATGTATATTGAAAGACTTGCATTGTACCTTTTTCTTTTAGAAAACAATCACTTTTTATAGACCAGATTTGATGAAACCACGTATCCTGAGAGAACAGATTTAACTGTGGTTGTTCTGTTTTAAGGACAGGGCATGAATCCTCTCTAAGAGGGCAGTTCTTGACTACAGAATCCAAGAAGGATGAAGTGATTGCCATCTAAAAATGGCAAGTCTAGAATGAGTTATTTGTATTATTTTTCTTTTTGTTTTTTGTTTTTGTTATATCTGCCATTATGAGAACAGAATCATGTTGTGGCTGTTGATATTCTCCTTGCAGATGCTGTCCCAAGAGAAAAACATGAAAGTATGAATAGCTACCCATGCCCATGACTGAATGCCAGTCTTCTTTAACCTTTTATAGACTTAGCATTGTGACTGATGAGGCATTCCACTAGGCATTCCTCCTCCTTCCCCAAACTTGTGGGGCCTATACAGGGGAATCAAAGAATGACAGATCATCAAATGGCAAAGCACAGTAAAGGGCAAAGGTAGTGAAATTTCATCCAGTCTTTTGCTGCAAGTATGGGACTTTTCACATTTCCAGACTAACGAGACAAAGGTTGCAGAGCTAAAAACATATCAGGACATGAAGATATTTAATCTGTTATGATTATAATGATAATAGTGAGAATTATCATGAGCCTCAGGCACCTCTTTAAAGTGTCTATTTTTAATAGAGTAAGCTCAGTGATGCTTCCTTCATGCTATATTTCAGGGTAGACTCTGTCCAGCAAAGCTGTTGAAATACTGCTTCTACATATTCACAATTTTTAATATCACCAGCTTCATTAATGTCTTATTCTCTGTGCTCTTACATATTTGTGATTTTGTAACATTTTTGAAAACCTTTTCCATGCATCCATGACTGTGGTCCAGAATTAACAGTTTTGAACTGTCTTCCTCCTGACTTAACTGTTTTGCTCAAATGTTGCCTGTTGAATTCAGTTCAAGGTGATTGGATAGTTGCCCGTTGTCATGGTTGGGTGTGGGTTGTTTTTTTTTTTTGGCTTTATAATCCATGACTATGCAAAACTCTAGAATATAATCCAAGTAGAAAGCTGTGCAGGAGCAATGACACTCAGTTGCTTACTGCATATTGCAGTAGGAATTGTAAGGACTTGTATTATTGCAGAATATTGCAGTAGAAATCATGAGTCATTACAAGAAGCACGGTTACCTGGGCACTGCTACTTCCAAATATTTTTTTTACTCATAAGAAGTGCACAGGTCAGGCTCTTGGGAAGCTCCAGCTAGGTCAGGTATCATAGACCATTGTCAAACAAAATGTGTTAGAGATTATAAAATGTATCCATATATGAAATTTGATTTACACATTATCCAAGTATAGAAATAATTGTTTAATTTACCTCTTGTCCCTTTAAAGAGATAGAAGTGTCTGGAGGTTCTATCACACAGGAGTAACTTAAGAATTTGTTCTTTTTTTCCCTTCTAATAGAGAGTGGTAGTTGAGGAAAGCCTCATTACATGAGTTCTTGGGGAAGAAAACCCTATGCCTCTTTGGAAA
Source organism: Rhipidura dahli (assembly GCA_013399225.1). NCBI lineage: Eukaryota > Metazoa > Chordata > Aves > Passeriformes > Rhipiduridae > Rhipidura > Rhipidura dahli. The sequence goes on from VXAC01002062.1 coordinate 322,693, forward strand.
ATAAAAGTAAGTGTCTGGTAAAATGAACCAGAAGCACTCTTTAATGGCAATAAAACTATATGTTTTAGCAATTCAGACACTTATCACTAAGCTCTGGTGCTAGAAATACTTATGACTGCTCATTGCAGCAAACTTGTAAGTAAACCTGAGTTCACATCCTACAAGGACAAAGTTGTACACGTGATGTATATGCTAGATGACCTTTAAAGGTCCCTTCCAACCCAAACCATTCTATGATTCTACATGAATAAGCATTTCAAGCATAAAAAGTGCGATTCCAAAAATATGTGAAAGATCACATATTTGTTGGCTGGAATAAAGCACAAAACTTTTCTAAACAATGTGAAAATGAAAATAAAAAGCAAATCTTTAACTGAAAGCCTTCAAAGTGCACAATATGACAATATGCACACATGATACAGTATTTCTACAATTTTTATAACTTTAGTTGATTAGCATACTTATCAAATACTGTCCAATTAGGAGAGCAGTTGTTTAGGTAATTTTCCCCCAGGTATTGACCCATTGGATTTGGTCCAGGGACTTCTTTGCCCCACTTCTTGTTGTGTCTTCTCAGATTCTGGTTGGAAAATAAAATGTTCTTATTTTAGGATCTCTTCTTGAAAATAAGACTAAACAGCATTTCAGGAATTTATTAGAAGGCTAGCATATTGTTCTAAAATGTAAGAAAAAAGGGTAAGAAAAGTACTAGAAGCTACAGCCATGTATTAGCAGTCTACAAAGCTATAAATATACAGAAAATATATACAACCTAAAAATCTTTAATCATCATATTCACTGTTCCTGTTCTGTATATTTGCATTTATTCTTCAATTGAGAGATTTTTTTCACCACAATAATCTCTAGAAATGAGAAAGATTGATATTTCATAACGTACTGCAAATATACGATATTTCCTAAGAAAGAGAATAGTAGCACTATTCTCTTAGGTTCAGACAACACTGCAAAATGGACAAGAACACCACAATGTGACTAGAAAAAAGTCTGCAGTACATGCAATGTACCAAATCAAAACACCCATCCTAAAAGTAAAAGACTGAACAAATTGTACTCAGAAGACATTTTTTCTTTAGTAAAGAGGTTATCTGTTTGTTTTTCCTGTCTAATTTAATGTAAATATATCATGAATGACCTTTCTTGCTTTCCTTTTTTTTTATTCTGAAATGCTTTCTCTGAAATATAATATCAAAACATCTGGTTTACACTATAGGCTTTTTTATGTTGACTTTCTGCTCTAGGGAGATATTTGTTATGTAATACAATCTAAATGTAGTAACCAATTCTTTTCATATTAGCACAACAACATCATACGATTGCTGACATTCAAAAGATTTGCCTTGGAAGGGATGGGAGTGAGATAAAGCAATCAAAAATAAAAATGCAATTGTAAATTTATTATTTTACATACTGCCCATTTATTTTTGCAATTACATTGAAATAACTAAGCATAATCTTCACTGATAAAAAGTCTTCTCAGGTGGTCTACATGTCAATCTAGGCATTTAGAATAACATTCGTTCTCTTTTCTGCATGCTTCTGGAAAAACAATAGGTAAATATTTTGCAATTCTGGAAATGTGATTTTCTAGGAGGATATTAGAAAAAAAAATGCAGAGGAGTTAAATACTCACATTCAAAGATGCTATCTTTTGTGATTTTGAACATCTCCCCTCAATAATGTTGCTTAAATCCCTGAAACCAAACTTTTATTGCTTCTAACTTAAAAAAAAAAAAAAAAATCTGTTATGTTTGAGGTTGTGGCTTTTTCTTTAAAGACATTCAATTGCCTCAGCTTTACAAATCTGCAAAAAGGGACTCAGAGGCAGAGAGGAATACAATGGCCAACACCTTATAACTTTCTGGGGAGCTCACCCTTGACACTGTGTTTTCTGTCCACAAGGCTGAGTATTATCGTCAGCCTCAATGATTGCCATGAGCTTGGGTTAGATCTTACTTTTTCTATTATGAACATGTAGCAGTAAGTACATATTGAAAGCAAAACAGTAAGAACAAGAACCTTACCAAACCAGAATATCCCACTGAATGCCTGACTTTGTCATGGCAAGGGAACAACAGGGAGAGTGACATTCACAGGCAGGACTGCCCTGGAATGCATCTCCTGCAAAGTGATAAAGCACTATAATCACAGAATATTCTGAGTTGGAAGGGACTCACAAGGATCATTGAATGCAACTCTGAAGTGAATGGCCCATACAGGAATTGAGCCCATAGTTTTGGCATTATTAGCACCATGCTCTGACCAGCTGAGCTAATCTCAGGGTTATAATATTAAAACACACACGGAAGAAAGAGATTTCACTGAGTTTTTCATTGTAACCATCATTTAGTCAACCACTATATTACATGGCACAAATGAAACAGGTAATAGACTTTACTGGGCACTGTTCTTATTCAAAGACATTATTATCCTGAAAAATATTTCAATGTCTTCTGCTTTTAGCAACCAAATATGTACTGACAAACATTTTGTGCTAACAGATTTTGCACAAAATCTATCATGTTTTTACAAATCATCTAGATCTTTTATGCATACTATGGCATGGTAGCACTCACAAACATACCCTGCCTTTTCTTCAGTAGGATTGTAAGCATCGATAAATATTTATCTGCTACTACTTACTTTGAAGAAAACATCATAGGAAATTTCTTGCACAAACTTATTTTCTTTCTTTGAGCTAACAAAAGGCAGTGTAAGCTCTGCATCTTGTATGTGATTTATATTTTTGGTTTTGCCCCTCTCCCTTCTTCCCTCCCTTCCCATCTTCCTTCTTCCCTTTTCCTTTATTTTTAAAACTTCAAAGCAATTATCATGTTTTATACTTATGGTACCAAAAAAGTACCAAAACCAAAAAAATCTCTTTAACAGAAATTTGTTTCTCTACCAAGTTCTGCTAGGCAGCCTGTAAAATTATTTAAACCAATCAACTTTTCCTTGTTTTATAGAGAAAATATTAAAGTGAATTCTAGTAAAACAGCATGTTATGAAGAATTTAATATTTCAGTCTTCTCTTACCCAACCAGAGCAGAATACGTTTTTAGGACATTAGGACTGCCAGAGTCCGGGTCTTGCCATGTGACCTGCTACTGTGACCCAATGACCTCATCTCCAGCTTTATAAAACTTGAAAATTCTCTGCCTTTGAGCTCCAGGGAGGTCTAGCAAATGTGTTGAAAGTCTGAGGGTCAAATTCTGTATTCTTTCCTAACATCAGGTAGGAGAATTACCATGTTTAGCTCTGCTTATTTGAGGATTGAGAAGGTAACAGCAATATACTATTAACTTGTAGATGGTATAAAGAAAGAAGGTGCAGAAGAAATTTCACTAGTGTTTTGAAATAAAGAAGGAGTAGCTTGAAGAAGAGATTTCAAACCACAAAACAAGATTATTTGGAAGTTCCCTCTTGTGGAAGAAAAAAAATTTAAAAATTCAGTCAGGAATCAAGAGAATACATATTTGTAATGTTGAATTATTTTATTTCAGTAGTATCAAGGAATTATAATGAAGTGAGAAAACTTAAATTATCTAGTTCAGCAGTTTCCCATTGACGTTTTTCCCTTCCAGTTCTTTGATTTCAATGAAACTACATTTTCATAGAAAAGGTACTGCTCCTCTCACCTTACTTTGTTCTAAAATAGCCCAGATTTGTAGCCTTCCAGGTCATGCTGTGTAGTCTTTTTTTTCCCATTGGGTGTTTGAAAATGAATTTGAATGGAAAGGATAAGAAGTTATTGGAAGTAGAAGGAATTTGATCTATTAAATTGCATGTGTTATCAGCAGTGGTGGCTATATTGAAATTGCATTACTATACTTAAGGCTTTATTTGTGATATGATTTTAACTGAAATCTAATGTGCACAGCCATAGGAATTATGAATCCTTTCCAGTAAATACAAATGTATAACTATAATGTCTAAGCTAACAGATAACCCTTGCTGGTTGCAGTCATGTCCCACTTTCTGGTTCTGTGTTGCACCATTTAAAAAATCAGAGGTCAGGTGCTGAATTTCTGCAGCTTTATGTAACCCTGAAGCCGTGGAAAAGTGGCCTAACACTTGGGCTGGCAGAAATGCAATTATTTTACCATGATCCACAGTTCCCTGCGATATTCTCTAACTCATTAAGCCAGCTTGTCATTAGTTGTCAGGAAAGGCCTGGGGTACTTTGTAGAGGTGACAATGCCAGCCCAGAGGCAAAACCAAATCTTGCTCTCACCAGTAGTAGCATGTGTTTCAAAGGTATAGGCTACATGGAGAGTATTCTCTGCTAGGAAATTGTTTGATAGACCTAAGTATGATGAAATTAAAGCAGAAGAGCCATGCCTGGGGTGGCAGCATGCTTCAAACATTAAGAGTTGTTGTTGTGCCTGTGGAGTGCCAGCTGCTGCTGAGCCAGAGCACCTCTCTGTCTTCTGATCTCGTGGCCTGTGGCTCTCACAAACCACACAGAAGCCTCATGATCTTTACATGACGAGGCAGAAGTGTGAAACAATCTATATTTCTGCCAAAATATGCTCTGTTAAACATATTGACCAGGCTCAAAAAAATAATAAAAACTGTGAGTAGTATCTGTTAGGTAGTGCCAGAATTTGAAGCTTTGCTAGAGCATTCCAACAGCTAAGAGCATCATTATTAATATATCACTGGAAGTACTTAAAGGGAAAATCAAAAAGATGAAAGCTCATTACAGAAAATGAACAGCCATTTTCCACTGTTTCTGCAGTGGAACCTTGTTCTCTATTTACATACTATTTCTAATATTAATATCACTGTGGTAAAATAAATCACTCTCCACACTTTTACATTTCTAATTACATTTTACTGCACTCGTTGTTTTGTTTACAGTTAACAATAAAATATTTATTTTATCTTATATATAGGATGAGGTATCTGTATTTTAATCAGATTTTCCACATAATCTTCCCTCCCCCACCTTCCTTTACTGTCTTTTTTATGACCCTAAACACCACAGGATGTTTTTTCATAGAAAATCTCATTATTTTTTAATGCATGGCTATTTATTAATGTATTGTGTATATAACACACTATGCATTTCTTTGCATTGATGAATACATTTACATCCACTTGAGAATAAGAATTCCCTTAAGGGCCAATCTCACATTTCTCTGACTATGCTGCCAAAATACTGTGTGTCAGATATTTTTCTGGTTTTTGTGGTTTTATTGCGGGTTTTTTTGAGGCACAATGGGGTCTGTTCTGATTTGCTGAGAAGGTCTTTCTACCGGTGGACAACAATCATTATTCATTTTCTGAATGTAGACCTGCACGTTCTGTGACAGAGATTACCAAAAAAGGTAGTTGTATCTCAGCTGTGTTCTAATAAAAATGCTCTGAACTGTTCCTTCATACTGTGAAAGAGGTAAACTGCTCTCTCATCACTGTGGTGCCAACACTGTTATTTTACAGTGGCAAGCATATTTTTGTGATAACAACTAACAAAATATTAAAGAAAATATTTCTCTGATGTCAAGCCCTAATAGCATAAGGCCTTAAAAAATCCCAGCAAAACCCACATGGAGACATCACATGAATTCATCATATGGGAACCAGGTGGAAGACATTAGTTTGTGGGAATAAAAGGCATTCAGTAATTTTCTGCATTTAAGATAACATGCATTAGGTACAGATACTGTATGAGCTTTTTTGTACCTCAGTGACTTTAATCAGAATTGAGAAACTTAATCTTGATTTTTTTATTTTTCATATATGGACTTAGTGTTTTTCTCACATTTGATTTTTCATCTTCACTAAAAAAGCGATCTAACTTCAATTTTTCTGGCACTTAACTGTGCCAGAAAATAATATTTTAAAATAATATTTAAATTTTGTTTTAAAATATTATTTACCAAACTCTGCAGACAATTTCCTCTTCTTTTAATTTTCAGAGAGTAGTTTGGTGTGAATATTTAATAGCTGAAATATATTAAGTCAGCTCTCTTAACCGTCCTCTACAGGAAATTTTCACCCCAAGACAGTCAAGCACAGATAGCCCTGCATCTCATGGAACCTTTTGAACAGTACCTAATGAATCATCAAGTCTCCAACACTAACTGCAAACTCTGCAGAAATTCATACTTAAGGCTAGTGAGCAGTAGCAGGAGCAAAAAGACAGGCAGTAGTTCTGGAGGCTTTTTGTCTCTATGACTCAGAATGGTCTTTAATTTTTGGGATAGAAGAACAACATTTTCTCCTCACTAAATGCAGAACTCCCCTAAGCATGTGGGGGGATTATTTAGCACAGTCTGCTTTGTTGCTTTGAGGTAGCTATGAAGGGTAAAGAAAAGGTTCCCCTATTACTGTTTAAAATCCAAACCAATGCGCAAGTGTAAATATTTTTTTTAATCATCTAATGCACTCAGATGACTCCAAACTAGATTTATCCAAGACATTATTATGTCCTGGATCTCTATAACTGCTCTGCATGGAGCCTTTATGGTCTATTGGGTAAATAATACACATTTTTTAAATGATGCAAATATTTGCTTACATGAGAAATCTTAATGTTTCCAATCGAGTAGTTATGCTGTGTAAATAACAGGCAAACTTAAAATTGTCCTATTACAAATTTATGCATAGTGTATCATATGTTTGTGTTTTTGGGAGACATTAAAAAATAAGCTGATCCGTTCCTGATACAGTCCTCTATTTTTCCGATGCTTTTAATTTGATTTAGATACTAAACACATCATTTTTTCTTCTAGATATATTTATGTATTCCAGAAATCTTGATACTGTGAATGAAAGAAGCCTACAGAAAGTTAGTTTATGACCTAAACCTATACTAATTTAAAATTTTCAAACCCTCGCAGATGAGAAAATATATAATATCACCTTCTCATACAAAGGTATAAAAATAAGTCAAATATTTTAGTATGGTTCTCTTATAAATTTATGCATCCCAAAGAATTTTGGGTGAGTAGACTTCATTTATAGTGGCTCATACTCAAAAGTAACAAAAATAGATGGACTAGCATTTACACGATTTTTTTTTCTGTTCCTTTCCCCATAAAATACTAGGGAATTATTGTCATCAGCTTAAAGGGGAAAAAACAAGACTCACCTCTGTATGACTTTGATTTGTCCTCTGCATTTTGCAGAAGTGTCTTACTACGATAAGGTCACTAATGATTTACCTAAACACGGTTGCAATGTTTCAGCACATGTGCCCCATCCCTGCTTTTATCATCAGAACATTTTCTCAATTCCTCTTCAATATTTTTCTTTCCTACTGCCAGTCCATTATCTCTTATTTGAGTAAGTTGTTGCCTTTGTTCATAATGTTATCTCATTGTCATTTGAGGCCTATTATTCTCTCTTGAATCTTTTCTTCTCTGAGTAACTCTCATCAAATTCCTCCAGCATTGGCAGCAGCAAACTCTTCAATAGCTTTTGCCCTTGAAATCAAACAGGTTTGATGAAAATGTGGGTCAAGCGAACCCAAAATCTTTTACATTAAAGTATAGGCTGTAGTCCACCAAAAGAGGGAGGATAGCATCCCACCAGTCTGAGCTGAGTGTGTATGACTGTTTTAGCTCCCCCCTTGCAGGGTCATCTCTAAACCTGCAACAGGAGAACCACATGATGCAATGCATGGGCATCACAGATCCATGAGGCTGCTCCTTTTTTTACCTTTCCCTTTTCATAAAATAAGCATAATTTGGCATTTTTACAATTTGTTTGGTGGGTTTTTTCCATTTATTATCAGGGTGTTTCCTTTTAAGCCAGTATTTATTGTGGCTAATAACAGATTTATTAGAGCTTCTGTGGGATAGATATTTTATCAGGATGATTAAATTATAAATAAGAAATTACACACTGGTGACACCCAACTTTAAAAGATTTGCAGAGATTATTGTTGGGTAAATAAACATTAAAAGCAACCATGTAAATGTCTCCTAAACATTTGGGGAAAGTTTACCTGAGATAAAAATGCATTGTGACATAAACTATCTTCTTAGGAAGAAACAGTATCGCTTGGACTATGATCTGAAAATTATTTTCATAACCAGGGCACTAAGAAGTAACAGAAGGAAGGGACTAGAAAAAATGGACACCTATGAGAGTTTTCAAAATGAACGATACGGAAGCAACATTCCTCTTCCTGTCAACACCACAGTTATTTCAGGAAATACAACTTGTGCATGTGTTTCTCTAGTTAAATTTCTAATTTTTACAGATTATTTTTTAATTATATGCTTAGTCTGATTTCAATATTATTCTGCATGAATATTTCCTATTGAGTTCAATCAGAGTGTGTAGGATGGGTCAATAAGAGTATAGGGATTATTAGTCAGTATTACACATACACACAGACACATTTGCCCATGCAAATAATTGGATATATCCAAATAACTAGTGAGGTTGAAAATTATTGCCATTTGCTTAGTCTGAATGTCATGGCATTAGTGTGCATTGTTCCAAACAATATGTGAATTCTGCCAAATGAATAACAAAACCTTGCTCTGAGACAAATTGAAAGTCTCAAGCAGGTAACTATAAAGTAAACTAGAGAACAAAATATCATCCTGTCTTAATTGTGGCAGTGCCTTGAGAATGGGTAGAGTCTAGAAATTTTTCTAGACAAAGAGAAAGAGAACTTTGCATACTTTAACCAAAAGCCTGGTACATATTTTCATGCCCCTAATAATAATAGTGAAGTAAGAGTTCTTCAAGAAAACTCTCATAATCATGGATACAAGTTGAACAAAATAAAAACATTTCCTTAAAGATGCAACATCATGTCTTCTCCAAGGCAGCCTCACAGAATTATAAATTCTAACCATTATGACCATGGTTACAGCATAGTCTTTAAAGTGGAAGATGGATTGGACATAATTAAGTAGACATAGGAAAAATACTGACATTTGATAAGCTGTCTGGTCTAAACTTCTGCTTCTTGTGTGTAGAGCAGTAAGTCTTTCAACAGTAAAATTTGACCCTTACCATAAAAATTCACAATTGAAACAAAGCTGACTTTAGACAGACATATTAAGTGCAATTAATTACTTGTAGTCCCATAATCCAGAGGTCCACACTGGATTTGAGTAGGGTTACATTTTAGCAACCTCCTGTTGCCACATAGAAACTCATGAACCCAGAATACCTTCATAGGGGAGAGAGAGAAACAAGATAGTTTAGGGCATGGTTACTTTCATGGTTACTTTATACAGAACACGGAGTTGAAGATGAAATAAATTACTCTGTAGAGTAGCCCATAGTCTACAATGTTGACAAAAGGATTCTGAGGTATCTGGAGTTGTCTTTACTGTCCATGTCTCTAGTTATGCTTTGGTTTGGTCAGTTAAATCCAGTCCTAAATATTTTTTCTCATGGTCCAGCTGACTTATTTAGCCATTATTATTTCATCTAATTTGCCCAGTCTTATCTGATTTTTCATTTTAAAGATCAGCTTACTCTGATTCATCAGTGATAAAACAGGCACAGCCAGGGCAGGAGGAGTTGCCATCTGATTCTTGAAGACTTGAACCTCCTGCAACTTCTTCAGTACAGTACAGTAGTGAAAGTATATTAAGGAAAAGAGCAGAGTTCCTTCTGTTATTATCAATGATAATAAATTATTTAGGAACCTAATCTCAGACGTTTCATGCTTTCTTACCATCTCTCACTGGAACCACTTAGAACCTGATCCAAAGCTCTTCTGAAGTTTATGTTTCTAAAGAGTTCAACACAAAGAGAATTTTATTTTTGCATACATAATTTCCTTTAAAAATTCAGAGGAATTAAAATTAATATTTCTGTATAAGGGTGAAAAGGAAAATGAGTATCAGATGATGTGCAGCAATTTTAATTCAGCAATAGTACACTTTGATAGCTCTGGTCTTTCAACTGATAATTAGAAAAGTTTATGGACAGTTCTTTAGGTATCTTAATCCCACTTGTAGACAGATAATTAGAGAAAAATTATTTCAGGATATCAATTCTCATCTTCAAAGTCCAAATTTCAACCTTCTATTTCAAAATGTGGAGGAAATTTGAAAAAGCCAAGTTTTTCATATATGAAACATAAGAAAATGTTTTAATTCCTTCCAAAGACCAAGAAAAAAGTAGTTTGCCTGCTTTTCCAGCTAATAAAAGAATCATAATTTCTCTGTCAGAAAGAGAGAATTTTATCTTAGCCGCACAAGCTGTGACAAAATACTGGATTATACTAAGTACGAGTAAAATACTAAGCATTACTTAATAAGCAGTGAATGTGTATGACCCACTGTATAAGGCTTGATGCGAAGATGCTGTGAAGTGCTTTGTGTAGAAAACCAAAAGCAGATAAGCTTTCAGTTCTCAGGCAAATGCCCACGTGCTCATGATTCACCATTTTAGGTGGCGTTATCCACCTAAAGATGTACCATGTGTTATGTCACCTGACTGAAAAATAATGTCTCTTCTAGTACACCATTCATATTTCACAAAACCTGCAACAATTTTACAAAAAAAACCAATTAGCTCAAGGGCAGTTTGTAAATATTTTCACTTCTGGTAAACATTCGAATCTTAAAATGGTGTTACATGCACTTGTTCTCAGATATTGCTGGCTGTGGTTGGAAGTGTTTATGCTCCCATATGACAACTTCCAAGCATGCCTTAGAGATTTTTTCACCACACCCCCACCACACTGAGGTCTAACCAACATACTACACTACACACACTGCATAATTGTGTCTCTAATGATGCATAAGGACTTACAAATATATTGGTGTTTGAGCATAGCGACAAACTCTTGTGATCTACTGCATTTTGGCTTTGTTTCGTTGCTCCATGAATTATTCCATATTTTGAAATAGGGAATCTATCCCTTCTCAAAGTTTAAAGGAAGAAGTGAAAAGTGCTTTGTTATCAATGATATACACAAAAATAACAGGTGGAGAGATGTGAGGAAATTTTATTCTCATTATTTTTATGATGCAGATGATTCTCTTGACAAAATCTTTTCATTTGATGCAAAATTAAAAATGTATAACCCGTGAAACTTGCAAAGATTTTTCAGGAGGGAAAAAAACCACCATAAAACACTGAAGAGTATTTTACGTTGTGTACAATCAGTCTTGTTTGTGCAGTTGTAGAAAAACAATAAAAAAAAACCCTTTATAAAAATTCTTTTGACCCTGCTTTTTGCCAACTGAATGGTCATGGTTGATTGGAAAATCAATGAAGTGCTGTGAGAATTGCACCTCACTGTTGCAGAAAAGCCACACAAAAATCCAACTTTTCACATGAGATGAAGATTGCCTTTGGTTCATTTACTCTCTTAAGACACATTAAAATCAAATCTATCACCCCATTTGGCCATCTGTCAATTCTCACTACACAGTAAATGAGTAGACTTTGTTCCTTGATCACCAGAAATGGAGGATGTTTTGTTGTTGTAATAAATGGTCGTAGGCCTCAGAGACAGAAATAAATCAATGCAATTTATAAAGTTGGGGTGAAAATGTTAGATGCAGTTTTCTAAACTACAGAGAATTATGTATGGATGACTTGCAATAAATAAAGCACAGCTTTAGAATCTTACAAAAATAAATAATAAAGATGAAAGAAATTAATGTGTAGTCCTTTATTTTGAAACCTTTTAAAGCATAAAATAAATACAAGAATAAGTTGCACATCAAAGGTACAACTATCTATACATTTCATTTTATCTGGTCAGGCGATAAATAAAAGAGTCTATGTTCTTCTCTTAATATAAACTTAGTTTTCAAATTGCAAAAAGCACTAGCAACTAAAAACACATCTCCTTCTTGCTCAATAATTCTATATATTCGCAATGATTATTTTCTAGAACAAAGGATAAATTTAACTTTTGCGAATTTAACTTTTGAGGAGTAGTTTCTGTTGAATTGGAGTGCTTCTGGAATTGATGAGTTGTGTTGGTGTTATCGGCTGATGCTCCAAGAGTCCAGGTGCTCCATTCACTAAAAGCTTGGTCTCAAGCTCCAATCAGCACAGTATCTTTTGCCATACAAGCATTTGCACTCTATTCTTTGTTTGTTGTCAGCATTCTTGTAAAACTGAACTATCTCGTAGGTAATTAGCTCCAAAACAAAATGTATGAAAATACAGAGACTAAACATCTGGCAACAGCCATTAACGAAGCCGTCAATTCCATATCCCAGCAAACTACATTAGTATAACAAAGTTATTTTCAGGAGACTAAACCATCATTCCCAAATGATGGTCTGTAGCAGCAAATGGTCTTCAGTGGTTTGCAGAACAATACCACCTTTGTATCATTCTGCATTAAAAGTGTGATGGCAAACGTATAGTTCAGAGACTGAGAATCACTGAAATAAACTATCAAAGTTGTACGTCCAAAACAAACTGCTGCAATAGCAGATGCAGAGTTTTTTCTTTAATCTGTGAATTTGCAGGAAAAAAAAATAGAAGTCTAATTGTAATACATGTGAGTAAGTACTTCCATGTAATTTCTTTGGTTTTTCGTTTTTTTGGGGTTTTTTTAATGTAAATGTAAATTTTGCAATTGTATTGGATGGAGCAGTCAGTTTGCAGTTACCATTCTGCAACAGTACAGACTTTTTAAAATTGGTAAATATACAGATACTGATGAGTCCAGTGACTTATTATGCTAAAATTTAATTATCTTATATTGCTTATATATACTTCTGTTATAAAATTATACCTGTGCAAGTACTGACTCAAGATACTTTCTGCAGAAGTTGCAGTGGCTAAAGTTTATCAGTTTCAGCTTTAGAACAATTAGCATCCTTGCTCCAATCTAGCTGAGATATTCCATGTTCAGCAGAGGTAGCTTTTCAAAATATTTAAATCTTTTTGGAAAGATTTTGCATGTGATACCAAGTTCCAGGTGGTCAGATTGTGGCTGGCCTGCCACCCCTATGCAAAAAATAGCAAGCTAAAAGCAAGCTGTTACTTAAGTGTAAATCTATAGTAACTACCCAGTTAATCCAAATTGAATAGGATTTTCAGCCCAGTCCCATTTTACATAGACAGAGACACTGCTATAGGTATTTAGCGTCGTTTTAAGTATGGGTTTTTTTTTCACATAGCTGAACTTCATTCTAATCATGACTGTGACAATCCCCACGGTAAAAAATTACTTAGGTGCTGGTAGTCTCCCAAAAATTTTATTATGTTTTTCATGGTAGGGGAACAGCTTTGCAGAGTGAATTTATTATTAGGAATTCTTGAGCATCTCTGTGTAAGGAGCTGAGAAACATGTCCCCAGACACACGAGTAAATGTAAAAAGGAGTGCACAACAATGTAGATTGAACTCCTTTGGAGACAATGTTCCTTAGAAAAGCTGCTGATTACTTGGGCTAGGCAGGTGGTCTGTAACTAGCTTTCAGTGTGAGATTTAAAAATGAAAGGCAGCACTAGCCCTTGGTAAAAACCATTTTGAAAATCTTTATACCACCCTACTGTTCAGTACATCCACATGTGATAGAAAAGGGTCCTTGTAATGAAGAAGCAGAAATGTGACATCAAAGCTAAAGAGCAACAGCTCAGAGCTTGTTTGGGAATGATGAACTTTACACTGTTTGCCAGCCTGCTATTGTGTCACTTAAACTGTTTCTTTTATTCTTTAGAGACATCATATTCATAAAAAAAAAAAGTTTGACGAACATTCTTCAAGAAATAGCTTTTGTTCAGAGTGCTCAGAGCATTTTATTGACAGTTCAGTCAAAAGGACGACAGATAAAAGAAATAATAAAGTACTGACTTTATTTTATCAAACTACCAGCTATTTTTCTTCTCTCACTTGGGCTCAGATTTTTAACATGGTCAGTCTTCCTATTAGTCTAGCACAGACATGGCTACTTTTTCTATTGCTGCTCTGACAGCTAGAATAGGACAGGGCAGAAGCTATGACCTTATCACTGAACCTACTTTTACTGTCTAGCCAAACATAGTAAAACCTTCATTCTCTAATTTTTTGGTGCACCAAGGACAGCTAGGAATGGCAAAAAGGCATTATGTTAAAGAGGACTCCCCTCAATTTTATTATAGAACTGGGTTTCTTGTTAGTATTGAAGCTTCATTACAACACCAGAATGGTTGTAAACAAGAGTCTGATTGCTCCCAGCATTTCCCTGAAGTTTTCATTTTGTTCCTGATTTCTTCCTCTGTTGATTTTACTTTCAACACAGAGTCTGAAAATCCATATTGTGACACTACTCCCTGGGAGAAAGCCATGAGTTGCTCATGAGAACTTACTTCTAATGGTGTTAATGTCATGAAAGAGACAGGCATTACATTTATCAATGCCATCCCCCGATGGTAGTCCAAGAAAACAAGGAAAGAAGCAGAAAATCAAAGCAGCCAGTAAAAGCAACACAGAAAGACACAGAGGAATCCTTTCTAGTGAAAACTGTTGTTTAGCTGAAAATGGCAGGATGTTTTTCAAGGCAGCATTAAAGAAACTTACTCTGAAAGCTTAGCAACACAGTGAGCATTATGTGCAATAAGAAATTCAACTGTGAAGACAAAACACCCAGTTCTGTATTTCATGGTAGGAAACTCCACTTGAGTCAGTACTTGTTTTAACTTATTCCTATCATTGCAGCCCTACACATGTGAAGGAGTACAATCCATTGTGAAGAGTTATCAAGAGTACAAATGGATCAGAACCATTATTGCATCAGCTTGCAATAGCTGTCCTGTGTGCATTAAATAGCACTTTTGTGAAAGCAGTGCTCAATTGGTACTCATGAGCGCATGGACTCTTAAAATGGGACTTTATGGACAAACAACTGATTGTCTTGGAAGAAGACAAATATTCAGAGCAAAGTGAGGTGATGAAGAAGAAGCAAAACAGCAAAGCTTTGGTGGTTAATGCCAACACTATCACACATTAAGAGGTAACAATCACTCGTACATGCTTATGTGCCCTGCCATTCTCAGAGTTTTCCAATGACTCTCATTCATACAGAAGGATGACTGGAAGCCACACAGGGCCTTTATAAATTCTTAGGCTTGTTTTAAATTATTATTCTAATTCATGACAATGACAATTTCAGGAGACTGTAAAGAAGGTGTGCCGTAGGTTTTCCTTTTGTCAGAGTACCTGGAAACTGTTCTTTGTCTGTGCTGTGAACAGACCACTATAAACACACAGAGGCCCATTGCAGTGATCAGAAAAGCAGCAGTCAGGATAAACATAACAGTACCTCTGCTACAATTCTACTTGTTCAGATTACCTTGGCAATATTTTTAAAATTTTTTTTTCCTTTCTTTCTGCATACAGGAGACAAAAAATGATGTTAAGGGGCCATTTTTACATCGCTAACATATTCCCCAGGAAATGTGTGGGTCCCAGCTGAATACTAAGACATCATTAGATTTATTTTTCTCTTGTTTGTGTTATGAATGCGCTATTTCAGACATTTTCTGTGCCACTTCCTCAGCTGGTGTCAAAATCTCCACAAATTAGCTATGGCAATGCATGCATTCAACACAGAAAATCCTGTTATATATTGGGTTCAATATTACACTGGTAGATTTCTCATTTGAAACCTGTTTGAAAAAGGGTTTCTTTAACTTTGGCAGAAAATTTCCATTAGGTGAGTGGCTAAGGATAATCATCAAGTTATTAACAGGTTAAGAGACAACTTTACAGGGATTATTTGTAATAATAATCGGTGGTTTTCAGCCTAAGTGATTCTATGATACTAATTGTGTCACAGAACAACATGGCATAAAGCTGGGACATTGGTGTGCAATTTCCCATAATACTGTGATAAAAGTAATGTTGGCAAGGTACTTCTTCAGTAAACCACAGATGGTATTCATCCAGAACCCAGGCATTAAAATCTTCACTAATGCTGAGTTGTTCTTCCCAGAGGAACCTGGCAAATAGCTACTATTTCAGTATGAACTAAATCTTTTTAAAGGAACCTAAAAATATTGAAAACCAACGATATTAAGTATTAGCTATGATTATGGTAATAGAACTAACTCAGATTGTTTAATTTGAAAGTCACCAAGGCAGGATGTGTTAAACCAACATAATGAAAACAAGAATTGTTATAAATTCTCACTTTAAAATCAGAGCCAAATGATGGAGATGGAAAGTAAAAGAGTAATTGTAGTGACTATTGAAAAGAAGTTTTGTGTTTCAATAGTATGTCATTACATATAATAAATTGTTGAGCACTATGAGAGAGTAGTACAGAAACAGTTGTCATAAAATTGTTATTTTCCTCTTGACAAAACCACTTGGTTACATATTGGGCATTTAATGCAACATGGCTTTCCAGAAGAAATACTTTTTCCTCATCTAGCCAAAAGTTTGGGTTAGCTGCTGGGAGTACCAGGTGGTTGAAGTGATAAACAAAAAGAAGTGAAATGTTCACAGTACTAATTTCTGGGTTTATGAAGTCATTCTATATCTTTATGCCTTAGTTTTCCTCCATGTGTAATGAAGTAATATAATCACATCTGCCCTTTTCCAAGCATATTAAACCAATTCGTATATTTTTGAGCACTGGTGCCCAGCCTTTCACAGACTAAAATCCTCTGAGAATTTCCTTTCAAGCAGCAAATACAAAATATGCTCTTCTTACTGGCCAAATGGCTAAGCAGCGTGGTGATTTGATTCTTTGCAGCTATTAGTACTGATACAGGAAGAGGAGAATGGAGTTTTTGCAAAATACTCGTTGAGCTCTAAGTCTTGCAAATCTGTGCTGAACATCAGAATTGAACACCCAGCATGGAACTCAACACAACTACAAATCTTTTAATCACAGAGTATCTTGAGTTGGAAGGTGCCCATAAATCATGACACAGGCATGATATGAACATAGCACACACTGTGTCTAATTGTCTACATGACAACTTTTAACTGAATATGTGAGCTGCAGTAGCTTGTCTCACTCACAGTGGTAACTTGAGAACATACAGTGTTGTTAGTACTTGTGTAGAGGGTAATTTTTCAGCCTTACCAGATCTGGACTAACATAGATATATATAGATATGTATAGATATATATAGATATATAACCAGTTAGATATTTTCTATTAAAAAAACCTTTTTACTGGAAATTAATAATGGATAAAATCTGTCTTTTTGAGCATCCAATATTTTAAATTACATTAATTTTTCCAGGTTTCTGGTTACTAAAAGCAGGTGAGGAAAAAGCTTCTTCTAACCACTGCAACATAAATTTTAACTAACTACAGGATTAACAGCTAAGATGGGTCTTTTCTAGTTCTGTTGGAAGGAAGAACCTTGAATTCTGAAGGAAATATTCTTTAATTTTTTCATCCACTTTCCTGTAACTTTTGTTGGTTTATGAGTGTGTCTTCTTAACTTCTTACTTTTATTATTACTTCTTGTGTTCAACCCTTCTGTAGAACTAGAGGAAAGGTTTTTTCCTGGAATTTCCTAGATGGTTCAATTACAAGCACATGTAAATGGCAGGGCACATATGAACTCACCCTTGGGTATTAGGTAGCCTTATTTGAAACAGATTATAGGCAGCCAAAATTTCAAAACTTAAATAAACAGAAGAACTGTTCTTCTGAGCTGGTTACCACAATCTTACTGTGTATGTAGGAACTGTATGTTGGAAACTGCTACAGGAGTGGACAAGTAGACATGGTTTTCTGTCTAAAAATTAAAATATACACAGGACTCTGGTGTCGTTTTTTTTTTTAATCTTATAGTATTATTTTGAGTGTATTGACAACTGTAAAAAAAATAAAAATGTGCTGAAAAGCCATTTGCAGGGCTGTCAGCTTTAAAAAAAATTATCAGTTTTGGAATGTGGAAATATTTTCAATTGATGCAGAGTTAATGCAGCTGCCAGGGCACTAAATAGCAGCTGTGTGCCAAGAACTGCCTTCCCTCTGTGGCTCTGTAGCCTGGGCTGTACCTACAATAAGGGCTCTGTCAGTCAAAGGTGATAAAAGACAGCAATAACCCTTGAGGGACAGAGTCTTCCCTGAGGAGACAGGTGGGTAAGATATAAGTCACAATTTCCCTGTAAGAAAACACTCCCATTTTGTTTCACTTTGAGCAAGATAGATTTTTTATTGTGGTAAACAATAAAAGAAATTTCAATTTCCACAGTACATTTTGAGAGAGGATTTCCTTCCAGCTTCACCAGGATGAAAGTTTTCACCTGGTGAACCAGTATGTGTAAGGACAACAATCTGCATGAGTGGGAACCACTGTAATAACCTGATTATTCATAGAATCGCAGAATCATTAAGGTTGGAAAAGACTTCCAAGATCACAAAGTCCAACTGTTAACCCAGAACCACCATGTTCACCACTACACCATGTCCCCAAGGGCCACATCCACATGCCTTTTGACCACTTCCAGGGGTGGTGATTCCACAAAGGGACACCCAAGCTGCAAATGGGGCCCCAACAAGGCAGTGCTGGTGTGTCAGTCAGATGCTGACTAGGGTGCACTGCACCTCCATGCAGTGAGAGACAAACCTAAGAATCTTCATTTCCAAGGTGAGATAAGATGATGAGCAAGGGAAGAGCTAGTTTTTCTCAGCAGCTGTATAGGACTGGAAAAAGCCACTACAGTAGCAGCAGAAGGTGATAGTAGAGTCCCTGCTGGTAACACCATGGGGCCATTACAACTTTTCAGGCAGGCAGTGCTAAGGAAGTGTCAGCCTTCTTCCCTCTCACACATTAGTGAGGCTGAAGTAGCAGCTTTCATTCCTCCCTTCTGTGACTTGGCAAGCTGGCATTACAGCTGATGAAAAATGAACCAGGTCCTGGGGATGCAATGAGAATTGACTGCGCCACACACTTGTTAGTGTTTGTGCTTTGCTGCTTGGATACTTTTATTGATGAAGTGAAGTACTGCATACTATTAAATTATCATTTCATGCTACTTATGATAATAGGCAGAAGAGCATGGCAGATTATTATTACTTTCATTTGTAACTGATTAATGTGTATTGTTGATAGCATGCATGCCTTTCTTAGGGAGGGCGGAGAGGTGTGAGATTTCAATTTGAAAGATTTTGTTATGTTCCTCTATAGAGTTAGATTCTGTAAAAAGAAAAAAGAGAAAAGCAGAGAACAGAGGACAGAGTGAAAGGACAGGGATAGCTGTGTTAAACAAGCTGAGATGATGTTGTAATAATAACTGTTCTATGTCTCCATGCATATGGTGCTGAGCAGAATGCATTGATTCCCCTTAACAGTTATGTCTTTATGTGTGCAGTCCCCCTACAGTTAATAATCTATTGTACCTGCTCTTCAAGACACCTTGCTATTGAATGAATTACTAAATAGCACAATGTGTAGCCATTTAATGAGGCTGAGTAATTCTATTATCTCTTCATACTATTTATTCACCAGCTGCATATTTTCCACCTCCACCGCAGATAAAGGTAACAAAATTAATTCTGCCATCATTTTGATAATCCTGTCATCTGTATGTCTGTGACATGCATGTGACAGAGGCCCACATGTCGCCATCCTATGGTTTGTCTATGTCCTACTGTACTTGAGGTAATCAGAAGACAAAATATTTACTGTAAGGGTACTGTACAGAATGCAGAGTACTATAGAGGATAGCCACAAAATTCCGTTTTACTTGCCAAAATATTGATAATATTTTCACAAAGAGTGAAAGGAGTTTACTTCCTTTTGACCACTTGCCAAAACAAAAGTTAGGGCCTGTTGCACACAAGGTGAAGACTGCTGTGTCATGGTAGAAAGGAAAGTGAGAAGCACTGGACAGACCAATTTGCACAGGTGCTGCAGCCATGCCACAGATCCACACTGAATGAACCTTCAAATTGTTGAAATTAGTATGTTAGACCAAATGAAGCATATAAATCCTTTTTGCTGCCTTTTACACTCTTTGAACCTTTTCAGTGTTATTCTTCTCTGCCAGCCCATGAAACGTAAAGTTCAAAACTGAACTAATTTTTTTTTCATTGTGTTGAGTAACTACAGTAGGCATATTCAATTGTCACATGAATAGCATAAATGCACACATCTGTACAAGAACAGTGCCACAATGGTATCCTCATACATGGATGGAACACACTTGATGAAAGAGGAAAGCTGAAAGTCTGTGAAGGATGAAAATGAGAATGGCAGTCTGATTGTCTCTCTAGATTTGGCATGGGGATCTCTGCTATCTACAAAAATGTTGCTCAAGGCAACTGAATTTAGTAAATCAGAGCAAAATAGAAAATAAAGGAAAAATACTAAATTACTATTGAGGCTATTTTTATGATGTTTCACTGAACTGGCATTTTGCCATCAGATTTCCATAGTGGGCACTAAGGATACTGTGAATGGAGAGAAAAGTAGGGAATTATACATAATTTGTGAAAGTGGCAGAGAAATATTTGATGTAAAACCCTGTTGTTAGCTCTGTTTAAATTCAGACTTCTGCTACTGATTTGCCCTCCTAACCATAGCTTTAATACAATTTAAGTTGCTCATCACACAGATACGGTACTGTCCCTTATGTCCTTCCCCTTGTGGATTGAGTTTGGGTGCCAACAAATTGCTGTATGTAGTCTTAAGATTTACTTAGGGTTTTACTCAATGGGATGCAACACTGGCATCCTTTGACCTCTGCCACAGACTGTCTTCCTGAAGTCTGTTATAGAATGGGGAACTCAGGCTCACAGAAGAGTGCTGAGGGACTGGAGTTTAAAACCTCCCCCATCCCACCCCCAAAAATAAGCAAGCTTAAAAACATCACTCATGGCATCAAGATTACTGGCAATCCCATGACTCACTCTGTTGCTCAAAACTGAAACTCAGGGACACTGGAGCTTTAAAGGTATCATTGAGGAGTATCCTTCTGCTCTAGCTAACTGAAAAAATTATATTGAAGTAGAAAAACCCCCACCCTGCAAAGCAACCATCTGAGTGCATTTTTCTCCTCCACTTCTCAGAGTCTTTCTCTTGATTTTACAGTTTCCATTCTTTTTGGCTAGTGTTCAAATTTAAATGAGATATCGAGCTCAAAAATAATCTCTCTATCTCTCCTCCCACTGTCTGTCCCTGAGAGTGATATTCTCCTTTCCAGTATGTGAGAAGCCAAGAGCTGGATCCCTTCATAACTCGATGAGTAGGTCAGTGCTGCCCATGCTTGGCTGCAGCAGTAGGGAAGGAATGGATGGAAACTATCCTTTGAAATGTGACTTTCTACCAGGGAGCATGCTCCTAACAGCAAAACAATTGCACCAAAGCAGGATGTCAGACCCCAGAGCATGGTGGCATGTGGTGCTACAGAGCAAAAGAGATTTCTGGTGTAGTGCTACAGGTGAAAGACAGATCTGTATGATAGAGGGGGAAATGTGAGGACTTGCTCTGTCTTACAAAACCTGCACTAATTAGTATGTGTTAACCTAGTCCTCCTGATTAGAGACTTTCAGGTCAGTTCCCCACAGAAAGATCTGGATAATTTGGTCTTACCTCCAGCATGACCATCCCACATTCACACTCAAATAGAAACCCTCAGGATTTAATGGTCTTCTGTTTTCTCTGACCCAGCATAAGGGAGGTACAGGCACGGACAGAAGTGTGCTCCAGGTCACCATTTTGGTTGAATTTAGTACGATTCATAGATTGTCCTATGAGAAACTTTGGAAGAAGTAGATGCTGTTGCTTCCCTCTCCCTACACCCATAGTAATTATTTTATCCAGAAGTCTGCATATTTGTGAACAACCTCTAGCTGTCTGTAAAACATTGCAGCTAAATCCTAATTCAGCCTATTCATGCACCTTGTACACTACATCTACTAACCTTTTAAGGAAATAAAAATAGGAAATTATATTGTGGAGACAAGAAATGGAGCACAACAAACCTATCACTGCCCAACAGTTCAATATTATTTATGCAAGTGGCTAACCTCCGTTCCTGTTAGAATGTTTTGCCATTTTGGTTCTCTCTCTCATGCAAAACAGCACCACTAGAAAAACAATCCTGGCACCATGTGAAACAGTGGACCAAATGTTTCAGTACCACAAATCATGTGAAAATGCACCAAGGAAAAAAAATTCACTTGATCTAATTATAGACATATGGACATAAGCAGTGTTAAACTGTTCATTCTGACACCTATCCAGTTACAACATTTTCAAGGAAATTAACCCAGATTTAGTGAGTTACCTAAACATCATGCATAATTTTAGGCCCATTATTAATCTTTGTGGTCTTGCTAAATTATGAATGAATTTGAATTTAGGACCAAATTAAAGTCAATTTTTAAAAATTAGTTTTTTTCTTCTCTCAAATGCTGCCCATCCAACCATAACTGTCCTTAGAAAAATAAAGTAGCCATTGTGAAGTACTGAAAAAGACTAGCCCTTGACTAGAAAGATGATTGTGTAAAGAAGTTAAAAAGGTACAACTTCTAGACTGAGTCAGAGATCAGGAGGACTCTGTGAAAAAGTGTTTCTCACCATGGTAACTTTGAGAAAATTGCACTAAAAGAAGAGCACATGGTTTTCCTTCAAGCTAAAGAGACAATTATCATGTCTCTCTTGTTTAAATTAAGTGAAAATCTGAGATATGTGCAGCATAAATGAGGAAAGCATATGGCCCTTGCTTGGTAATTTAAAGGGTAATTTGGTTAAGAAATTGAGAGTAGTTCAGACCAGAGTACTATTATGTAATATCAATGCAAAGCAGAAGCCTCCCCAGATAATCAGGTCCTATTTTTCTGACACATTTTTATACTTCATGATTCATTTCCCTTATTTCTCACACTTCTTATTTGTGGTTTTAAAATATGTTCATCTTTTTTAACGTAGGAAAAAGTGCTTTATTAAGAAAAAAAGAAAAGATATAAGAGTTAGCCCTATTCCCTACCAGTGAAAGGTAAGGAAACTTTTTCCTGTTCAGTTTCAATAAAACAAGGAAGAAATAGTCCTCCTATTCTGAAAAATATTTTGAGTTTTAGTATTTTGTATATATCCACAGGAGAAAAATCTTCCACAACATAGGATTTTTGCCTATGAAAAGCTAGAGTTGGAGCCCCTCCACAAGAGTCAATAAGAGTACACTGGGATATCTTTAAAAATGTTCTCCTAAATAAGCAGAGCATGGAATTTTCAGTAGTAAATGAAAAAATGTGCAGGTTGATTCTCTTCTGAGCCTGCTTTATCTAAATGTTTAACCAGAAATACATACTTGACTTCCCATTAAACATTTAGTCAAATGTGGTAAGAATCTGTGTG
Organism: Rhipidura dahli; assembly: GCA_013399225.1. Classification (NCBI taxonomy): domain Eukaryota; kingdom Metazoa; phylum Chordata; class Aves; order Passeriformes; family Rhipiduridae; genus Rhipidura; species Rhipidura dahli. The sequence goes on from VXAC01002062.1 coordinate 345,923, forward strand.
TTTCTGCATGAGCAACTGTTTAAATTAATAACATTTTGACCTCAGCGATAACCACAGTCCACCCACAAACATATTACCTTCTTACTTGGGCCAGTGTTACTTGGGCCAGTGTAATTTGTATTTTATTTTTTATTATGTGCTTACACACAGTGTAAGCAAAGGGAAATTAATGACTGTTGGTGTTGTAGACATAAGGATATGCATCTGATTCCACAAAATCTCTAAGTACTTGACTAACTGCAAGATCCTAAGTATTTCCAAGGGAATCTTATATAAATGTTGAATTCAGTCAGGAAACCTTTATCACCTAAATGTTCTTTGTACACTGCTGGAGAATCCATGATTTAGTAAATTATATGAGTGTGTGCTTAAATATTTCTCCTTGTGCAAAATTGTGCAAACATTCTTAATTTAAGAGCACATATTAATGACTTACTGAATTTAGGTCCAAAATTTGCTGGTTTTTGCAAGGATTATTGACTTCTGACAGGGCTATCCTGCAGCCTTCAGAGAAAGCCAAAGCTTTATGAAAGCTGAATTTATGCTTCAGTGATGTGACTAGGCACTTCTAGGGAAATCAGGGATTTTACTTCAGTGGTATGCTGCCACTAAGTCAGAATCAACCCAAAAAGATTTCTGACAATGCCGTGTGTAAATGCAGAGAAGCAGTAGGAACCCCACAAGGTATTCCCTTGAGGGGAATATTTCCTGTCCAGAAATAGGATGAATATTTTCCATATGCAGATATGATGCAAATTCCCTTTCATTTTTTAAAGACAAACAAAGAGTCAATTTTATTACTTGAGAATTGAAACCATCCAGAATTTTTCACTGTAAAAATTGTAAGCTGGTTAAGAGTTAAAAGGCATGGATCATAACCTTTTGAAACTTTCCCCAAAGCTGTACAACTACTGATGGGGTGACATGAAAAGCCATTTCCCTTATAATGAGATACCAAGCAGATCTGTCTTCTTTTAAAACCTGGCATTTAAAAATACATTTACCTCTATTATGTACTGGCCTAACCTGCACAGGCTATTTCTTGTGACATATTACCAGAGCAGATGTTTTAGACAACCTGCTGGCAGAACGGCAAAGAATGAGCAATATTTTTTTGTTTTTCTTTTTTAATTTTGACAAGCTCTTGCAAAAGTTTATTTTCCAGTATTTTAACACAGGTTTATCCAAGGATTTCTTATGTAAATTGCCTATTATTTTTCCCCTACTGTGCAACTGAGTAGTGTAATATGAAGAAATGGGAAAAAATGGACACCCTGATGACTTTTTTTCACAGGACATCTGCTCACCTTACCCAGATCTTTTGCAGCCAATTTGTCTAAGACCATATGGATGAGATCAAATTGAAGAGAACTGGGGGAGGGGAGAATGCAGAGGGAAAAACGGGGTAGAAAGGAAGAATAGAGGAAAAGATAAGAAAGAGATGAGTTTGAGAACATAATATTTTAAAGAGACAACACCCCCCACACACTCCCCCACTGAGAAAAACATTGCCTACGAAAAAACGAAAGAAGAAAGTTACAATGTTTTGATTTTTAGTTACTGCATATCAGCTCTAGGTTAAAACTTCATGTTATTACTGAATAACAAGACACTTTGTTCAGAGCAGCTATTGCAGTCTTTCTACTGTCATGACCTTTCCTATAGCTTAATAACAGGATCTCAAACTGAATCTGTTTAATATTTCATTAAAATGTTTAAAATATAAATACAGAGCATTATGCTACAGAATATATTTGTACTTTTTGCCAAGAGACAGTATATTTCTGTATTCATGAAGAAGTGACCTTCAGGATTTGGAAGAAGGTCTTCTCTGTTTCCTAGCTCCCTATTCCATTTTATTAGTTTTTTTTCAGGCTGTAAAGAAATACGAAATTCATATCATCATCTCTAACAAATGTATGATCAATCAGGGAGATGCAAAATCATCTAATGTTTATATTAGGTTCCTGGCACAAGCAATCACCCCTAATGACTTAGCAATGACACAGTAAGCTGTGCATATGCTCAAGTATTTTCATTTGTGTTTCTGATATTTATCTTTACACGGTTATGGACCCAATCCTTTGGATAGTTATGTGTGTTCCTAAACTGAAACAACTTTGAATTCTGTGGCCAAATTGCTAACTTAGAAGTTAAGTATGTGCTTCAATGTCTGTAGAACAAGAACGTCTTTGTTTAAGATGTATTGTAGATGAAACAGCTGTGTAAAAGAAAAAGAATGAAGAAATATTTTTACAGAAGAGGAAGGGGTTACCAGGCAAGAATAATGAAAAAAATCAATGCAGAGGTTTCAGATTCCCATTGAAGTAAGGATCCAGGTCTTGGTAGGGCATAAAAAATGATTTTAACATTATTTTGCAGATAATTAAGGAGTGCAAAAGTGTGTTACATCAGTTTGCATTTGCTGTTGTGTTAAAGCTGATCTAACAGTCACCAACACTCAGCTGCTGCACAGCCCTGTGTTCATCTGCAGTAATGGCTTTGTGTGTCTAATGCCTGAAACATAATTCTTGGGTTTTGAAGGAAGAAAATCTTTAGTTCTTGAGGGAGAAACTACCTATCAAAGTATGCATCTTTATTCCATAAGCACACTCGTGCCATTATCAGTTGTCACCTATTACATCTGTTGGACAGCTGGAAAATGTAATACTGAGAGACTGGCCAAAAGAACTACCTAATATTCTGTCTAATTAAATGGATCCACTGGAAGATTTCTCATTAACAAGTGTGAGGATGTCCTGGCCTACTAAGAAAGATGGGTAAGGAGCACTGTTTTCAACTGCATAATTTGCTGATCTGGTTTTTTGATTCATGCTATTTTATGAAGGAAAGCAGAAAAATTGTCATAGTGGTGTTTCAGGCTTCTCACTTTTGTACTTATTTCATCTGTTTTCCAGCCATTTTCACTGATTTGTGTTTTCATTTGTTAAAATCACCAGAAACTGATAGCAGAGGGAAATATCTCCAATGCAGATCTGCTCCTCTATAAGAATGATTTGTAGACATGACCCTTTTGACAAAGCAAAACTCCTTTTCCATGTTTGGTGTTCAGGTCTCTTTTGGCCAACACCCCCTTTTTTTTGGGAATTCAGTGTTATGACACCTACTACACTGGGGCTGGCTCAGGCCAAACTTCCACAGACTTCAGCAGAAGCACAAACTTGACCTCTTTCTGTCCGCGTTTGTTCCCCCACCTCTGATCTTATGTTCCTGCACTTCCCCCTCTGCTAGGGGAGCATAGCTGGGAGGCCACGTGGTGAGACAATCACATGGTGAAAAGGTCAAAAATAACCTGTTATTTTTAAGACACCAGTTCTCTGGTCTGGTTCACTGTGGAATCTCTTGAGATGGGGGTCTATGTCTACTCCCAAGTACAAGAAATAGGACAAAAGGAAAACACTTCAAGCTGCTACAGGGGAGATTTATATTGCATAGTAGTAAAAATTTCTCCCCCAGAAAGAATATTCAAGCACTGTAACAAATTCCCAGGGAAAATGTCAAGTCACTGTCCCTGGAGGTACTGAAAAGACGCGTAGTTGTGGCACTCAGGGACGTGGTTTAGGGGTGGACCTGGCAGTGTTAGGTTAATGCTTGAACTCTATCATCTTACAGGTCTTTTCCAACCCAAGTGTTTCTATGATTCAATGAATAGAGGAGGCATCTGGGAGTAGGAAAAAGCAGCTGAAAGTGGGGAGTGAACCAGGATCCACTGAGCAGGTGTTGACGCTAATAGAAACAACCCTTGAAAAAGGCTTTCTTCAGTGCCTGTCCCTGTCTCTCCACCCCAGTTCTCATAGCCAAAGCAGTACTCAGGGAAAAGAAAACTTTCTCAGGGCACCTGTATTTCTGGGTGACATTGCATTTGCCTTTGTTCTTTAGTAAAAACAGCTGCTTAACTGTCTTTTAGTGCTGAAAAGCATTGCGAAGAAGCCTTCTAAATTAATCTTATATGAGAATGCTTCAAGAGAATCAAATAAAAATTAGAATTATGTCAGGGCTGTCTGTGAATTTCTGTTTAGCTTAATAGAGCTTTTTAAAGTACATGCAATATCAGAAAAAAAAAATGTTTTCTTATCTAAGCCCCAAATGTTCATGACATGTATTGCAAACATAGGTTTAGATGACTGTATAATCAATACATTTGAAAGAGCATGATATAAGAAATTATGCTTTTTTCTAATAGCGAAAAAGTTTCCTTAACCAAATACACTGTGTCATACACACTGTACATGATCAAATGAGCAAATAGGGAATATGATCCAAAAAGTAGGATGCCTGCTAGAAAAACAATCAGATATGAGAATAACACAAGGAACCAGTCTAGCTGTAGGGAAAATAGGCTAAACAGTGTTTTGGGCAACAGTGACAGCTGAGGGGATTTTTACAGCTCTGTTCAGATTGGAAAAGTTTTCTTTATCATGTGATAAATTTACAAGAGGTGTACAAGTGAAATGTACTAAACCTTAGGGCAGCTTTAACTCCTTTTCATAAATGCACACTAACAATTAAAGGAGAATTTAGAGAACAAAATAGCACGTTAGTTAATCAGATGGGGGTGGTTTTCCCATCTTCCAAAAATAGTAATTTCTGAGAGTTGCAAACTTCATTATTACGTGCTGTATTCACATTCTTAAGATGGCATGGTAGTGGATACAATATACTTAGGTAGCACAAATAGACTGAGAGAAAATCAGACATTCTGTGCAAAATAGAAACACTGGTGGACTGGTGTGTTCAACAGGTCTTTTGAACATAGAATTAATTTCACTGCATAATTAGGTATGATGGTATGAAATAGAAACTCATTTTTGTCAGCCCAAAGGCTCATTTAATTGTCCAAAAATAGCCTAATGAAAAAGGTTTTGAGTCAAATATTGCTTCCTTTAGATCTTCAGCACTAAATAACTATACATTTTAGAAATACCAAAGAAGATAGCAATAAAAACTTGTGAGTGGGAGCTCCCCTATTTGTTTGAAAGGACTCCAGACAATCAGATACTTAACATTTTTAAAGTGTGAGCTGCAGCTCCCACACTCCTTCACTCCTTTGTGGACAACATGCTTTTGAAGAACATTACCTTCACCTTCTTTCATCTTACAGATGCCAGTTTTGTCTCCTCCACCCCCTCGACCCCACCTGCCATCTTCAATTTTTTTGTACTAAAAAGATCAATTGTTTAAACTAATATTTTCTGTAATGTGTTTAAAGCTGTTAAAACCAAAATGCCCTAGTTGCACTCCTTGGCTCACTAGTCATACTTTTTATACTGTTAAGGTGAACCCACTGATGTAACTCCTGAAAGAGGTTGGAATGGTTCAAAACATTGTAATTGGGAAGGTATTTTTGTCAAGCATTTGCTTCATCGACCAAAATGTAGACAGACTTTGACAGATCTGCATAAAATTACTTTTGAAAGTATCTGCCCATTCTGTGCTGGAAGGAACTGCAGCTCAACAAGGTATTGGGGATAAACATATGACTGCCCACAAAATAGCTGCTGCTGTTGGACACCAAGAAAGCATAACCAGAATGACAAATGCTGTTGGTAAAATACAATTGACTGAGATATTCTGAAATTCAGTATAAATTCTATGTAATTAAAAAGAGATGATTTGACAGTATGAAAAAGAGAGGAGGTCGAGCACCACTTTCTGAGTATTTGTGAGGGTTTAGATCAGAGTTTTTCCATAATGGTAACTTTTTGCCCTCTCATACTGTTTTAGGAAATAATTCAAACTACAAAATTACTTCTGAAATTGACATCCAAATTTTCTAGCTAGAATTATATGTTGCCAGCTAACATTTATCAGGTCCTTCCAAGCTTTTTGTCTCTTCTGATTGCTAGTATTGGAATATTTTTTCATTAAATGTTTTTTTGTAAGAGTAGAAATTGTTACTGCGTGGAAGATGGGTAGATAGATAGTAGTGCTATTGGGTAAACATAAAGTGATTGTGTCATTTCTTGCTTCCTACTTATCTACAGCAAGAAACTGATTATTAATACTGCACAGGGAAAAGCTGCTTAATGTTTAAATCTACCCCATCTGATATGGAGAGACTTTAAAACTGGACATTTTTTAAACCCCAGCTGAATAGCAGTAAGCTGCCTTAGCTGTACAGTGGTACAACTGGGTTAATATCAGAAGAATTCAAACTCTTGCAAGTCTTCTACACCTGTACCCAAGAATTCAAGTGTCAGACTTGCTCAGCTGTTTTCAGTCGTCTTTGTTTGGGTTTGGGTTGATTTTTTGTTTGGCATTTGTTTGTTTGTTGGTTTTTTGGGTTTTTTTGGGGTGGTGGGAGAAATGTCTGGCTTCTCTAAAATTTGTCAAAACAGAAATAGCACGATAAAGTTTCCCCTTGTTTTCTGTAGCCAGGAGAGCTGCCAAAATGAGCTGACACAAGTACAGCACTCTCTTCTCCCTACATATGTCTTGGATCATAAGGCATAGCAGCATTTAAACTTCAGAATGGTGCTTGAAGAGCATGCTTCACGGGGACACGAGCATGTAAGTAGGATGACTTAATTTTAGTGCATATGCATGCATATCTTTACTCCCTTGTGAGCAGTTTTTCATTAAAGGGAATGATTAGGTTCTTATTATTTATACATTGTTTTCCATCGCTTGGGGAGATTTTTCTGTAATCTGCCTCACACTCTGAAGGATTGTAAAATAACTTTCTGTCCATTAAGTAATTGGCTTAATGCAAGAAACAGAGAATGAAAGAAATCGTGTGTACAGGAGACTCTGCTGATTTTTATTCTCTTTAAACTCAGACAACAATCTCTTCTGGCCTCATTGTTATTTAAAAGCTTTTGAAGATTTTTGGCTGGAAAACAAAAGAAAAGCAGCAACAGGAAAAAAAGAGCCAGGCAGTATGTTTTAAGCTAATGGAGCACCCCAGGGAGCTTGTTCTGGAGAGACTCTCCATAAAGGCAGCAGCAGGGATGGGGAGAATCTCTGTCCATCCCCCATATCCAGTTGGGTTTACATGATAGATGGTTTGATGATAAGCTGAAGAAAGATGCTTTTGACCAATTATGTGGTATTAATTCTACATATGACCGTAAGGACTTGGATTTATTCCAAAGAAAATGCCAGAGTGCAGAATATATTTTTTCAAAATTCAGAGCAGACACAATCTTACCACTTTATTCATGTTCAGTAGCACCTAACTCCTGCAAACCAGTGGAATTTTATGTTGAGATAATAGTTGAAAGATTGCAAAGTAGGAAACTAGCCCTTACTGAAAGAGGTATTTCTGCCATTACCCTATCCCAATGTACCTCCCTTACTGTCCAAAGTGTAACAGAACGTTGAGAAAATCCTGCACAGGGGAGGTGTTATGCCACAGACAGCTCATGTCTTTGTGCAACTATCTTGTTTCCACATTACACAGTGTCTGCCTGGTCATGATATGAGTTCGAGTCATCAGCAATCACTTGCATGATTGAACACATATTCAGTTTTTTCAATCAACTCATTGTATCTTAATTGTATTAGAACCATAAATGCACTAAAACGTCTTGCAGAATTTTACCACAGTGTGTTCAGTCTGGATGCTATATTTGAAGGTTATTCTATACAATAGTAATTAAAATGCCTAAACTACAAACAGAAAAACATGAAAATATTGGCTCATGAACACTGGGATAGAGCTTTTGTGTTTGCAAAATGCAGAGTGCAGTAGGTTGTTATTTCACATGTTCTAAAAGAAAACAGGAAAACAGGATGTATTGACAATAAAAGTCATTTGGGAATTTTCCAATGGAATATTTTTATCTGCAAATGCAGATTTAATGGGGTTAAGGAACATGTCGTTTCAATGATAATTTCATCAAATACTCAGATACTCTAATTTACATTTAAAATGAATGTAATGTTAAGAAACAACAGCAGAGGTAATAATTTAGTCTTAGGAGTCTGCTTTCCATAAAATGTCATTAGAAATGGACTTTTAAAAAGGATATGTCAGAGCAACAGCTCAACACATGCGCTTTAAAAACCTCAGCATCTCTTTCCCAAGAGCAGAATAATCAAAAAACCAGAGAAAAAGACAAAGCTGGAGTCATAGTCAGAAGCCTCCCGTCATCCTGTGCAACAGGCAAGTATCCTAACCCTGCTTAAGGGCTAGGTTCCAATGTTAGCTAGTTGGCTATTGAAATTATTTTACTGGATTAAGTTGTTAGACCACCATTTCCAGAACAGTTCAATAGGTTCCAGTTAAGTCAGTTGCTTGTGAAATTAAAGGCTAAGGGTCAAGCCTTTAGTTTCAACAGGAAAAGCAGTGTGACATCAGTAATTCTGGTTGGTTGTTCCAGCTTTTCACCTTTTGAAATGAGTGTTGAAACCCTTTTATTTTCAGCTCAATAGGAAAATACTGGAATTTGTAGAAAACCTTTTCTTGTATCCTTGCTTACTTCTCCTACTTACCCTTAAGTTTTCACATTATTTTCTTAGTGAAAACTAACACCATTATGTAGGGATAGAGCAGTAAGTTTATTTCTTTATCTTGATAACTGCCAGCACAGTGCATGTCTGTGTGTGTGGTGTGTGTGTGTGTGTGTATGTATGTGTATCTGTAGAACTGAAGTGTGCAGGAACTGAAAGGATTATTTTAATGAACAGTTTCTCACATTTACCATTTCTCACAAAACAACCAGACAATGAAATACCATGGAAAGAGAGAGTGGACTGAATAAAGCTTCCATTGTGTTCAATAACAAAAAGTTTAGAGTAAGAATAGTCACAGGAGAAAGTCATGTCAAAGAATGTAAGAGACACAATAGGTAAAAAAGTGACTTCTACTGATAAGAAAAAATGAAATATTATTTTTCTTGTAGTAAGCAGGAAGCAAAACCGAGACCAAAATCTTGCATGAATTAAGACTCTGGAATGGATCCTTCCAGCTTTTGGAGACTAATTCTACTACTTAAAAGTCTAATTAAATTCTGAATTCCATAAAATATTAGAAAGTTAAAACCAGTTGCAAATTAGAGCCTGAAAAGTCTTCCAGAAGGGATCTGTGTGCTTTACAATAATTAAAAAAAATAAAATATAATGTTACACAGTGTGGAAATCTTTGATCTGTGGGTACAATGAGTGCAATACACTGCCAGTGGACCATCTAGTCACTATGCAACACTGCACAATTGTGGTCCCAGTGTCTGACTGGCTGTGGGCACTACAAAACTATCTGTGAAATGCACAGAGAATCTTTAAAAGATCCTTCCAGACAAAAAATATTTTGATCCTTTAGATGAAAATTGGTTAATATGCTGAAAGTTAGCATCTTGTTCAAATTATATTTTTTTTCACCAGAGCAACTGTGGGTGTTTCCATTACTCAAATAAAATGTCATCTCTTTTTCAAAGGCTCTTAAACTCTTGAGTGCACTGATATTTCATGACAGCCAGTTCCACAGGTTAATTGCAAACTGTGCAAAAATATATTGTTTTTCTAGTTCATCAGAACTTTTTGTTCTTGCATTGTTGGAGGATGAATAGAAGCTCCTTATTGACCTTCTGAAATAACTTTTGTTGTTTTAGATGAATCAAATGTATTTTCTCTGATGTGTTTGTTTGGGGTGGGGGGGTTGCTTTTTTGGTTTTTTTTAACTTTTATTTTTTTAATTAAGCAGACCAAATCATCTTGATTTCTTCAGTCACTTAGAAATTGTGTGTAGTCTGTAACATCTTTCATCATCAACATCTTTGAATAGGTTTTATTTCTTCTGGAAACATAACACAGTGACCAAGATTCTGATACCATTAAAATCAATATAAGTTCTTCACACTTCATCTCCAAGGCCAGATTTTTGCCAGTGGTGCAAGTAAGGAGACACTATTTGCCACTGCAGCTAAAGCATCTTCTAGAACTTCCTTTTGTCTCATCTCTTAGGCCTCTGTTCCTTTTCGGGTGTAAGGTGTAATTGTCATTAAGTTTCACCATCTCTTTTAAGATATTTTAGAACCCATCAGTAAGTACAAATAAGGTAAAAAATCCCTTCTACTAAACATTAATTTACATTTCCCAAAATTTGCATGAGTTAATACTTGCTGCCCCAACATTAGTATATTTTTATAAAGTTTTCTCTGTTTATCTGGGGACTGTGACCCCACCTTTTTTTGGCCTCTCTTTTTCACTCAGAAATGTGTTTAAAATATTCCAAATATATTATTTATGCCAACTTTTGTGATACATCCTTTAGCCAAAGAAAAATTTGCCTAATTGCCTAATGGTTGTTTTCATTAAAAATCTAATTCATGCTTAGCGGTCTCTACTTTATTATGCAAACATTTTTAAAGTCATTATTTAATAATAAAATAATCTGTATTGTCAACTTTAGCTGAAAATTCATGACATTCATTTGCAAATAGTGAGTGGATTTGTACTCAGGTAATCATACAAGCACGTGGGATTTAATTTTTTTTGGATAAGTGTACTAGCTTCAGCTGTGATCATTTTCTTCATTGTAGCTCCTATCACAAAGAGGAGTTTTGCCAGGTTGCTGTTGCTCAGGGTGGATGTTGATCTACAGGTGGTGAGCAACTGATTTTTGTCCCACTTGTTTCCTTCTGTTTTGTTTTGTCTTTTCCTCTTTTGAGTATTAAAACATCTTAACACAACACATGAGTTCTCTCACTTTTGCCCTTCCCATTCTCTCTCACCCCACTGCAGAGGGAGAGAGATAGAAGCTGTGTGGTGTTTGGCTGCCTACAGGGTTAATCCACAACAGTAAGTATTTCAGAAAACCCCATGAGCAGGAGACTTGTAAACAATAAGTTACAGGAAAAAAATATGGATGCACTGCCTATCACTTGTCAGGCAGGGTTGCTTCTTGTTTATGAGATTTTTAGCACCTTCAAGGCATTAGGCAATCTTCAGAATAACCTGATAAAATAACTGCTGCTTTTGTTTTACAGAAGGAAAGGAGGCAGCAAAGATTTTCAAGGGTGAGCCAAAGCACCAATTATTACCCTATCTGAGTGATAACTCTCTCTGAAATTTACTGTCTTTAAAGGATGGAGCTTAAGATGTGTCCTCAAAGCCTTAGTTATTCAACAGTTACTAATAACTGGAAATTTGGGGCAATTGGCCTGCAAACCTGTCAGGGGAGTTCTGATCTCATTGTCCTTGGTTTAATGATACTGCCAATCACAGTGATGTGGCTGCCATTTTATCAAAAGACTTCTCAATTTCAAGTGGCTCCTGACTCACTGGGAAAGGAGTAATTATTACCTGGCCAGCCCATGACACTTCCTTCATCTTCAGACCCACACCTCCTCCACTCTTCTTTTTTCCCCCTCTCTTTTTGCCTTTCCTGCTCCCGAGTCTTACTCAATTAGGATGAAGAGGTCATCAGAGCACATGTGGCAACAGCTGTATGCATGTCTATTTAGATAATTTCTTAAAAAGCGGGGTCATCCCATGGGTGCTTTCTGTCTGTTTATAGTGTATATATGGGCAAAATGTAACAGTATTTTAAATAGCATAAGGTATAATTTCATGTGAAAGTTAATAGCTGAAACTGTGCTTATTTTTTTTACAAGACAACTGGTTTGCACAGCACCACCAAGCTGCCAATTGTACTTTAAAATAGGAATTGTTTAAGACTATCACATATTTCAGAAAATATCCTCTGAAATCAATAAACAGTTCCTGAAAAGCAAAGGCAGCATATTGCCCTCAGGGTAAATCTTCACCTGATAACAATGGCCCTGTTACCACTGGGTGCAGCTCTGCTCAAGAGTGATGGGGTAGCTCCTATACCAATGAGGTGAATTCCACATATTTGTATCTTTCAGGAAGATATTTCACATATAACTGAGCTGTTGAGCCCTCTCTCTGCGTTGTAGACAGCACATACAGTATTGAAAACATAACCTAGCATTCACATTCCAGCAGAAATTGTAGTAATGAAGTTTTCAGGAAAATCTGCAACTTAATTTATTTTGTATACTATAATGTATTCCAAGAACAAGAGATTTCCCAAGTAATTCATTATATAAGGAGCAGTCACTCAGAACCATATGAAGACAATTGGTTATGGATTTCTGGCAGCTGAACTGCAATCTCAAAATTTTAAAAGTGCCTATAGCACTAAAGTTATATTAGTCTGATCATATGAATTGTTTGCACAGTGTTTTAACAACATAACCCCAATTCTCAAACGGTTGCAAAAAGCTTACATTATTAAATTTTAAAGAATTGTAGGAATTTAATGAAAAATGAGAAGCTAGAAAAAAATTTGAATTACTAGATTTAATTTAAAGCAAAATCACAGGCAGGTTATGCATCTGAAACTTCTATTAGTTGAATATGTTGAATAATAGTACCATAAAACCTATACAACTGCAATGCAAGCAATAAAATATGAGCATAAGTTTAGTGTTCACTGTTCTGTAGTTAAAATTATTGTTAGCCAAATACATTCATGGTGGAAGGAAAGGAGTTCACTCTTCCAAAAAAAGCATTCTGCTCATTGTCTGAAGATTCATAATGTCAGAGTTTATGTATACTGCCCAGTTAGAACAGGGGATCGAGGGCAAAATGGTCCAGGCTTAGCTGTGCCATTGGTATACTTCTCCAAATCAACTAAAAGTTTCTACAACCTGAAAATGATTTTTGGTGAAAAATATATTAGGCAGAGTGGTGGAGGAAAAAAAAAAAAAATGACAGCATGAATTCCAGGGTCTTTTGTTAAGTTTTGAACTTGTTTTGGTAACTCAGCAGGAAATGCTTAAAGGCAAGAGTGCTTGTGTTGTACTCTTGCCAATACAATTTTAATATATGAATTGTGACCTATTCCAGGACTACAAGAGAAGAAGGCAGATGGCCTCTGTTTAAGCTGTACAGGAGATGGGTGGCTGGGTATGCACATCTTGATCATTCAGGAGCTTTTATGATCATCTAGACTGAGAATTTGACTGGATTGAAGTGTTCTGTCCCTATTCAAAGCTTGGGGAAAGGGTGATGTATAGGACTCCACCACAAAATGGAGTGGAGCTGGAGCTAAAATATGTAGAGACCCAAAAGATGGGAAGCAGTTCTAGGTCCTTCAGCTGACATAAGGACATTATGTATTTAAATATATAATTTAAACATGGCATGTTAAAAGAGAACAGATTTCAGTTATTAAATCATTCTGCTCAGGTGGTGATGAAAGGAAGAAATAGGATGGTCACATTCCCATGTTCTCCCATACAAAATATATATGAAGAAACAAGTTCTCTTCCTTGGGTTATATGGCTCTTTTATGACTATGGCAATTTTATTTAGCTGGAAGTTCCAGCTAAACCTTAGGCTGATGAAAAAATCTGGAGAAAAATATGTCTTCAGAAAAATGAGTCACCGGATCCTTGACAGTCATACAACAGAGAAACACCATGTGCAGTGATGGAGAGGAATACAAAAGCAGATATGCTGATGTTCATACAATTTCCTTAAAGATGGTTAAGATGATTATCTGTGAAGCCAAGAAGTGACTGTGAGGTTGAGTCATCAGTGTCAGCTCCTGAACAGGCAGTGTGTCAAGACAGAATTCACCAGAAATATGTTGTATCATATTCACTTGAAAGCAGATCAAACAGGCTTTTTGCCTTTGAGGGTGGTGGTGAAACTATTGTATCTAGAAAAGGTATGCTGCTGAGGAGCATTCTCAGAAATATTGATGTTGGAATGGAAAGACAAGAGTTAAAACAGACTTGATTATTTTTTGAATGATTCTTATCATAAGGCTGAAAACCAGAATAATATGATTAATACAACTAATTTGGTATATAAGTTTTTTAGGAAAACTACAGTGTGTTAAAGCAAGATGGTAAACAGCGCCCACTATTCCTAAACAGCTGTCATTCACTGATTTTTTGTGAAGCAGATTCAGCTGAAAATGGTACCAAAGCTGTTGCTTGTGCTGGCATAGTGAAGACTGTTTACAGTTTGCTTTGTAGCATTCCAAAAAGCCAAGACACCCTGCAGCATCACACTGGAAATTCCCTTCAAGGGCTCTCTGGTGCAGGATAGACAGATTGTGTTAATGGTGACTGATCCTTCACAGCTTGTTTACCAGGCATCAACACAAATTTAGAAAAGCATTTAGAAAAATCTAAAATTAAAAATGACTAGGACATGGAATAAAGTAAATGAAGCTGTAACACAATACTCTTGCATGTACAGTGTGCTGGTAACCATTAAATGAAGGAACTGAATAATTCAAGAAAAACTGATGATGCAGAAGTGGAAATTCTGGAAAACTTAGTATATGATCTGGAAATCATATGCAACAATTTTGTGGGGGTATTCTGAGCAATGATCAACCCAAAAAAAGAGGCAATAAATTTCAGATTAACACTATGGCTGACAGAAGAATCACAGTTTATTTCATTTGCACGTTAATTAACAGCTTATATCAGTCCTTCTTAGACTGTCAGATGACTTTTTTGGCTGTTTGTGGAAATTTTTGGGGGTTTTCAAGAATACACATTTAAGGCCTGTATTGGAATTTTACTTCTCCAGAACAATTTGTATATGTTTGAGCTGAGTGAGGAAGTTCTTCACCTGAAGACAAGCAAAGTCAATTTTGAAGTGTGTTGTCATGTCTTTGCATGTAGTTAGATTGTGTGGGATTTTAAAAAATTATTTCTACAGATATCAGTATTTTTTTCCTTCATTGACAGCCACAGCTGCATCACCTGAACAGTCACTGAGCAAATTCAAGATCATCAAAATCTTACACTTGCAATTCAGGACAGATTGCATTATACTGATAAAATATTTTTCAAGACTGACATAAAGACAGAAGTAAAAGATCCAATATGGGGCCGGAATACTTCCTTTGCTCAGACAGCCATGGAGACCAAAAAAGTGATGATGATAGTAGAGCACAAAGATATATGGGATAATATGTGTTTTATCATGCTAAATCTGATATTATTAGGTGAACTTAGGTTCTGTGATGTTGAAACTTTGAGACAAATGACAAACATAGATGGGTCCAAATATGGCTCTGTCCTTGAAAATCTACAAAAGATTGTCATAAAGAAAAGAGAATAAGGTTAGACTAACAAAGGAAATAAATCACTTTTGGTAGTTTTTGTTAGTGGGGAGCCATAATGTAGACAAGGAAGGGGAGGGAAGTTTTCTGTGCATATACAACGGTGAAAATGCATGAGGAGCTCTGTCACCCCAGGAAATTTTAAGAACTTGGGAATATAAACAAAGATGTTTGTCTACTTTTTTTTGGTTATTGCTCCTTAAATTAAGATTCTAAGTACTTATTGATTCCTTCCTTGTTACACAATTTCTTTTTACCTCCCACCATATTTTTTTCAATAATTTTACTTTTTAACTGGCTCATTTCAATATTTTGGCCTCTGGACCATGTTCATGTCTTCTGGACATTTCATCTGACCTGAGCCTGCTTCCGTCTGTGGAATACTCAAACGTGTCTCGGCCAATCTGCATGCACACAGAGTACATCTCTGTGTGCACCCCAGCTCTGGGGCTGGGAGGTATCAGGCATGCTCTTCCTCTTGCAGTGCTTGCAAATTGTTGTTTCCATGGCTCATGACCCCCACATATCACTTAAAAAGCCCAAGTGGCTGATTTGCTGGCAATATTTAGCAGCAATGGCCTAACTTCCTTCTTGATTCCTCCTATAGCTTTTAGTGATTGCCTGGTTACTTTTCCGATTTCTACTTTTTTTCCCAAAACCTCAAAGAAATGCAATCTTCAT
Source organism: Rhipidura dahli (assembly GCA_013399225.1). Lineage (NCBI taxonomy): Eukaryota > Metazoa > Chordata > Aves > Passeriformes > Rhipiduridae > Rhipidura > Rhipidura dahli. The sequence goes on from VXAC01002062.1 coordinate 361,683, forward strand.
GCTTTTTGATTGAGAAATACATGATTCATATGTTCTTTCATCCACCAAGACATTGTTGCCATGATGACCAATAGCACCCACAAGCCCATTTGTGCTGCATTTGGGACACAAAATTACTTTTATTTGTCTTTTTTATATGTAGATGCGTCTTTGACACATGAGTTCATTCTATTTATAGCTTCCTAGTCTTTATGATATTGGCATTACTCTTAGTCCCTTTCTAATAAAGATAGAAGAAAACCTACTTCTCCTCCAGGAAACAGATTTCTGATTGGCTGAGCTACACAGTAAGGTCTTTTATTTGATGAGCATTTTGATCTGCACACTTTCCATTCCACTTGAGTAGGGATAGCCTTGAAGGCAAACAGAGAATGTTCCCCTAGTAGGTGGTGGCAGCTGCAATTTACAACTGGCTTTCAAAGGTTCTTTATGCTCTGGATCCTATTTAAACATCAACTGGTGAATGTTCTGTGGCAAAACCTGGGGTTCAGTCTTTTCCTCTACCAGTAAAAATACTTATAATAAGTAAGGTAAAGAACCCTGTCTTTTAACTTGGTCTACTGTCTCATTCAGAGGCTTCCCTTAATTATCTCAACCATGACCTGGCTTCCTGCTCAGAATTCAGAAAACCACTTCCTACTGCCCTAATAATTCTGCACCGAAATATTGTGTACAGAGAATAGATTGCAGTAAAGACTCATAGTCCTTTTTGTTGTTAAAATATTGGGTACAGTCATAAGACATTTTTGCATATTTATATGCCAATTTCTATGCATTCAGGTTAATATTCTTCATGACAGGTATCAGCCCCTTATGTGTTTTTCTTAATCTACAGGCAAAACTACTGTTCCAATCCTGAAGCTGTGACTGGGGAAAAGACATTGCTTTTCACTGTTCTCAAGGCTTTCTCTGGCAATTGAGATCCTGGGACAGTGCTGGAGATGGCAAGAGAGCCCCACATTAAAAAAAAAAGGCAAAGAGAGTTGAATAGCTCCTTGGTCAGACAGCATCATCTATTCTGTAAGAAATATGACAGGTGATCTTGTAATTAAATACTATGTCATAGACAGAAGGGAGCTAAGTGAAAGCTTTTTACTCAGCTGAGAGCTGTAATACCTTACTTTGAAAAACTATTTTTTAATATAGTAATGTGTGATACATTTTATGTGAATTACACATGCAATTAGTCTATTAAATCCTCTTTAATTCTTTAAAATGCATATACTGAAGAAAATTAAATATTTATTTTAGGCTTGGATAAATGTACCAGCCTACTTTCAAAAGCCACTAAAGACTTATAGTTTTCAGTTAACTACAAGTTAATATTTGTACTTAACTACTAGTTGTACTTAACTACTAGTTAATAGGAAAGATGGATAGTCAATGCCCATCAGTTTTTCTTGTTTTCTATAAAAAAAGGCTGTGTTTACATAGATAAGAAATGCCATAGTTATTGGATGCTTCTAACTGACTGTAGATGTAGCCTAGAGCACTAGAGGATATTGCTCTGCCTGGAGATGAGTTAAAGTTTGCTTTGAAGCCTAATCTAAATTTCACAACTGAATTGTCCATGGAACTGGCTAAACAAAATATCAGTGGAAATACCTATTTATTTAGCTAAAGTTATTGTGAGGCACAGAGAAGTACAAATTGTGATCTTGTCCACTTCCAGTTGTCCAAATGCAAAAGGCATCTGCAGAGAGAAAAACCACACTTGAACTCTTATCAAATAATTAATAAAAATATATATACACTTCATAACATACATATGCATATGTATATTTTACCGTGCAGTGGTTTCTGTTGTCAATTAAATTAAAGGATATTAAAAAACTGAATGATATATTTAAATTTCAGGTTACTGAGACTTGTGCAGACCACCAAAATCTGAAACTTCCAATCTTTGCAAGTTTGGCTGGAGACTAGATAGGTTTATTATTCACTGCACGTGTTTCTTTATGAGTCTTCAATAATCAGAAATACAATGATGGCAAAAACCTGGAACACAACCCATTAATAATGATGAATATTCTTTCAGAGATGAGGTGATGTTAATCTGAGAGGAACTATCATGGGTTACAACCTGCTTAGAAGCAATACCTCAGTTCCTTCTTGACCTTATGTGTAGTGATTTCCAGATGAAATTATTTAAGTTAAAATATCTAATTTTAATCTCTTTGATTTTATGAATTTGAGGTTCTTTTTTCAGTGCATGACATGAAGATAGCTGTGTTTTAGAGAATACAGCTCAACATTTTGCATTAAAGCTAACATCTTTTTACCTTAAACACAAACCTAAAATGGTCTCTCAGGGTTTGCTTAGCAATGATGACAGAAAGCCAGTACTTAGGCTAGTGATCTTCTGCTTGAGGCAGTGCAAGCACTTGTCAGTGAAATGTTCTAAGGGGACCTTTTCACAACCTGACTCCACTGGTTCACAGGCTCTTGCAGGCACAAGGCCAACTCTACACCATTTGATCATGAGTGTACAGTGCATGTGACTGGGGAAAAAACTCAAAGAGCTCTTTCAGTGAACATTTGGGTCAGAACTTTTATTATATAAATAGGCACCTGCTGCACAGAGCTGTGGCAGTGAGCATATAGGCATATGCTGCTATTCCAGCATCTCTTCTAGGGGAATCTCTGATCTGACCCCATACCTGGCTGCTTCTAGTGTGTGTCTGCATGGAAGACACTGCCACTGTTTTAAACTTTACTTGCTTCTTTCTTCCTCCTAAAGAAGTTTAGTCAACTTTTTCTTCCTAGAGCTGGAACATCTAATACAAATTATAAAGGCAAAGATCCTGCAAACCCTTTGGTGAAAATGGTGGCAGCATTCCAGGTAAATATTTAAAAGACAGAACTATAATGAAAACCTTCAGACATTTCTATTCACATTTGACTCATTTCTTGTGCTATGGATAAGGTCTTGACACACTGCAGCTTGTGTTGGTGTTTACAGCCTACCCTACCAGGGCTTATTTTAATTCTCCATAATTCACAAACAATTGACCAGACAGGCAATAATATGACATTGATTATTTAGTGAATGCTATTGAGAAATACTTCAACTTGTGTATTATTGACTCAATCAAAAATTTTGACTCTTTATAATCACTATGGTCAGTTGAATCCATATTGATAGTGGGAAAATGCATGACCATTATTATCCAAAAATGTCTGCAGAATGTTTTAAAGTATTTTACTATGCCTATAAGGTAACCATTATTCTAGAATAATTAATTTGGTCCTGAACCACTGAACAACAATCAGAGATGTAGAATAGGCAAACCAAAGGGCTATTTAGCAAATTAATGTTTCCTGCTTCTCTTCAGGATTTAACTCCCTGCAATCTAGTGCACATGAAGAATCTAGCAGAAAAGTCAGTCTGTCCTTGTTCCATTACTAACAAAAGTGTCCTCAGGGACACTTCTCATCTTGACTACCTCTCTCTATTGTGTCCTCATCATGTCCAGGTGGGCATGTCCATGGGTCTGCATAAGCAGACTTTAATTCAGAATTAGCTTTGCAAGCATGACAGCATATAGGACTTTGCAATGCTGTGCTTCTTTTGGCTTGGCACATCAATGCGGGAGAGTGACACTTCAGACAAACATGTCTCTGGGTATGAAGGTAGAGTTAACAAAATAATCATTGCCTGCTTATCGTTTTATCATTTTAGGGGCTGTGGGGGTTTTTCCCCTTGGATATCCTCCATTGAATGAAATGGAAAGGGAGAGTCATGAGTTCATATTTTTCAGCTTTCATAACAAAGATATAAAGATACTTGAGACTGATGCTACTTGAGACCTGTGCAGCAGCAGCACCCCTCCAGAGCTAAACCTGGATCATGTCTTCTGATTTTCCAGGGCTGATTTCATTTGGCCCATAACAACCATTGCTGCTCCCACAGTTTTTGTAGCCATTTCTGATGCCCTCCACACAAACTCCCAAAGCATGAGTTTGCTGTATCCTCCCTTACTAAGTAAACAATTGTCTCCCACTCAGCTTCCCTCTAATCAGCAGGCAGATAAAGACTGAAGGTGTGAATTGGTTTTTATCAAGAGCCAGGATATCAGGAAACAGTTAATAACCAAAAACCCATCAGTTAGCAAGCAAGTAAAAAAAAACTGCTCACCAGAGATACCCCTAGAAACTACCAGAAGCAGCTAAAATTCTCACAAGAAAATCTAGTTTATAAACTGCCATCAGGCTAAAGCAATTTCATTATGTTTAAGAAATTACTCAGTTCTTCGTTCAAATATAGCAATAGGAAAGAGATGCACAGAAGTAACAATATATATATTTTATTGATGAAGAGAGTAAATTCAGGAGTAATCAATGTATCATGTATGCTCAGCTAACTTTCTTTCTACTCCAGAACAATCACCAGTAAGTACAGAAAAACATCACATGATGAAGTACATTAGTGAAATTTATAACTGGCTTCTTCAGCAAAGTGCAGCTTGACCTTGCACTAACCTTGAAATTTTGTGAGCAGGAGCAAACAGTCATTATACTATGAACAGCTTGCGTAATATTTAAGTAGCAAATATTCTCATGAAAATTAATTTAAGTATGAGGATTATGAACACAATTACATATTTTTAGTATTGCCAGAGGTAAATGAGACACTGTTTTTCTGACTATTCACACGGAAGGCAGCAGGAAAAGAACAGTGATGTCCCTAACAAACTTATATTTGACTAAAGATTTTGAAAAGAGAAACCATCTTTGTAGGTCAGTTTTCCAGAGATGTGAGTCTATGTGTGTACCAGTATCAAGTTCCTTGTGTGGATTTATTTTTGCACCTTGGTATTTTTGTACATATATGCTGGCCTAGACCTGTTGTGCGTGCAGTCTTCACAACAGCATGCCAAGATACAGAAATGCTGACTAGCCATGAGCCCTAGGTGATGTTCATGCAGCCCTTGGGCACTAGATAGCAGCACCTTCGAAAACAGTCTCTGATGATTCTGAGGTTCTTGACAGACTAGCTAGTAAATACTAAATCACTGTGTGTGTTTTAATAATCTCATATAAACCAAATAATAATGCATCAATATAAAACTGCAGTAAGGCACTAGCTAATTAAACCCTTTGAATGATTAAGCCATATTTATAGATCTTCCAACTCAAACAGATCATACCTGGCAGATCAATACAAGTGTTAAATAAGTCATTAGCCTCTTCAAAGATTGCACACAAGGTCAGTGAATTGTGATGGTGGAACATTTTAATGAGCTGAACACTTGACCTATGGGAAGAGAACCAACAGCAATTCACTTGGGTGGAGAAGCTCTGCGTGTCTAAAAAACATCACTTTGTCTTTCTAGACCTTGATTTCTCAATCAGTGAAATGGAAGCAATAATTCTGTAACACAAAAAAACCCCACTGATGTTAAGTAATAGCACATGTTTGTAATGTTGTTATAGCACATACAAAATGTGTCATTAAGGTTACATTTTTTTCTCACATTATTACACCAAGAATTTATTTTACAACTATTCTCACCTTACTATGGTTAAAAGAAATACTAGAAAATCAAAGTTACTGCTCAAGTGAATCTGGCACACTTCCAAAAGTTGAAGAGGATTTTTTTCAGATCCTTCCTGGAGTTTTTTAGTGTCTCAAATCTTGCTGTCCCTTCCTACCTGTTTGGCATTCAACAAGACAGTATTGTTTATCATCTATTTGGTAATGACAGGGAATGATAAATCTATGTGAAAAGATATATGGCCTTTTATTCATAAGAAAAACAAATCCAATTCTGAAAAAAAGAATCTGAAATCTTTGCAACCCAGGACAGTATCATCAGTGGGAATGCTTCACTAATATTTAAACCTGAATTGGAGGTACCTTCTCCAGTTCATTGGTTCTAGAATATCTGTCATCTATCTTCTAAAACTTATAATAAAAAGGGTAATTGCATTTTCAACTTCATTATTGGACCCCTGACTTTAATTTATAGAGGTGGAACCATTCCTCACTTCACACATGGTATGTAACATCTGTTAGAAGACGGCATCAAACATGCTTTCTGTATCATGGATTAGGCTTGATCAGCTCTTTGATTTTCTTATTTCAAACCCTAGAGCTATTATATTAACAAAATCTAGCTTTTGTGCTTTTCTGTCACCGTCTGATTTTTCCTAAATTTTCTATAATATGGTTTGTTGAGAGAAAAGCTTAGCTAACCATTCATACTTGAATTGAGAATTCAGCGTGATTGCCCTCTGAGTGTGTGCCTGGAGGGAAGCAAAAATAAGGTTGCTACATGGAAACATGAAGTGATTGAATTCAGTGCCTGAGGCCACAAACCTCATTTTCATGACTGTTAATATGTAGAACTAACTGAAAGTGAACTTGTGAGTTAGTGCATGCTTTTTCTCTTGTTCCATAAAAAAATAACATTATGCGTTCTACCTGGGAGATTTATTTTTACTCTTGCAAAAAAGAATGCCACTGATCTAAGCCTACAGTCTGGAACATGATCAAATGATCTACTGCTACAAGAAGGTACTGAACCAACAGTTTGAAATTTTATCTAATGTACTTCTCAATGCCATGGATATCCGTTAAGGGCACCCAGCTCAAACCCTTGAAATACTTTTTGGGATGCCAGCACTAATGGCAAGGGCTGAAGGTGTTCACAGACCCAAAGAGTAATTGTATGTGGTCACATCATGAAGGTAGCTCGAAATTGTGTTCTGCCTTGATATTGTCACGGTAGGTCCTGTTATGGATGAACCTCTGTGAGTATTAGGTTAGAGATTAGCATTTTCAGGGCATTCAAACACCACTGAATTGTATAGAGTTATCATTTATAGACATTTATTTTGCAGTATTTCTAATAAGTAATGTAAATTCCAAGCTCCTGCTAGTGATACTTGTCACACACAAAAAAAGTTCATCGCATGTTGGTTGATGATGCATCAGTGCTTTGTTCAGAAATTGAATCTACCTCTGACTTTCAAAAGAGGTTGGCCGCACCACAACAGTGATCCCATTTTTCATCTTCAGTATATTACTGCTGGGCTCAAGTTTCTTTTGTGAGTCAGTTTGACAATGGGCTCTTAACAACACAGTGGGAGGTCTTCAGTGAGACAGTCTCCTAGATGGTCCTGCATCAATAGGTGTCATCTTCTCAAGTCCTGACTATAAAATATGATAGATAGCATGAGCAATAATAAATCAAGCAGGCCTGAGCCATGGCAGCATGTCAAGTGACTTGAACAAGATACAGCTAAAAGTAAATATGTGCTCAACAATGCTCAAAAGCTTTCTTGTTTTGTCACTTTCTAAGAAACATTGGAAGGAAAAAACCCTTTATCCACTGGTCCAAATGAGTTGAGAACTCATAGAGCAAAACTTAGCTATTTTGATTCGGATTTGGAAATTTCAAGAACTGTTTGTTTCAGAGACATTTATTTGTAATGTCTAAGGGCACAGGAGAGCTATGATTTATTTAAAATAGGAAATATTGGCTACTTTTAAAATATCTCTTAAGCATCACCTCATTACCACAGAACTCTGCCAATGGAAAAGATTGTTTGGCCTTATTTTGTTTTTTGCCTTCTGTGTTGCTGCACTGAAAGGATAGTCCAGAAGTTAACAAAAGTTAATTTCTCCACCTCCAGGGAGGTTGTGGGCTCACTATCTCTGGAAGTGTTCAAGAGGTATCTAGATGTCCCACTCGGGGATATGGTTCAGGGGTGTTTATTGTGACACTGATTTAGATGGTTGGACTAAATGATCTTGAAGGTCTCTTCCAACATTGATGATACTGTAAGTACTTACAAAAGAAGAAAATGTGAAGTGATAACCTAGGAACAGTTCAATAATGAAACCTGTTTGTGCCGGAATTCTCAACCTTATTCTACAATCCTATTTTTAAATTATCCATTTATTGTGGAACTACTGGATTTACAAAGTAGTGGAGAGGTGATAATTTCATATCAGCAAGTAATATGAGTCTATGTCAGTGCACACAGCACAGATCATATATGGGAAGCACCACTGGGAGAATGGTGTTGTTCTGCAGCAGCCAGTTTTCATTCACAAATACTGATATGTAGATCAGAGGAATTTCTGTACTTTAAAAAAAAACACCCTTCAAAAAAACCCCATATCATACTATTGGTTCTGTTTTCTTTTATCTGAAAACAAAGACAAAGTTTATTAAAACTGGGCTCTTACCTCACTGCCCTCAGTACAAATCCTCTCGTATGATCATGGTGGCTGATCTACCATCACTATGGAGAAGTCTCATCTAGTTTAGCAGCTGATTTTAATCTCAACATGAAGTATGGATTAATAAGTGTCTTATGGAATGGAATGATTGACACAGCAAGCAATATGGTATTAGAAAGTGGGATTTGAAAGCATTATTAAAGAATGCAATGAATAAGTGTGAGCATGATGATTAATAGTACAATGCAGCAGAGGAGAAAAAAATTGTTAGCATAGTAGGAAGGGAAAACCCTGACCAGATTCTCAGCTGATGTACACTGCCCAAACCCAAAGGAAATTAGGGAAGCTCTGACAGTTTATGGAAGCCAGGAATCTGGCCCCAGGAGAAATAGACTGAAATTAGGAAAAAAATTAAACTTCAGCTAAATATCTGAATAAGAATCCTGACAGCATGATCCCTTTAACTGAGAAACAGTCTCGAATGGGAAATGCTGAATATTTGGAATTAGATTAGGCAAAGCATTGAAAAAATATACCATGGGGAAAAATTTGTATTGGAAGGGAGATGAATTAGACAGCCAAATAGGTCATTTTTGCACATTCTATTAATTACTTAGAACTGATAGTATAAAGAAAAGAAAGAGCTTGGCAGTGTTTTTGCCGATATAGTTGTTCACTGACCCTGCGACAGTGTTTAGTGGGTGACATACCCAGATGGAAACTTTCCATTGCTCAGGATATGGCATGTATCATCTTCATCTGGATGCAATATTTATTATGAATAGCTTTTTTTTTTTTTTTTTTTTGCATATAATGGGAAATAATGAGAATTCAAAACCATTAAATGGGGATGTTTCTGTGAGTGTCAATGGGGTTTGAAAGTTGGCCATGAAATAGGTATTTTTTTGTTTCCCCATGATGGTGTTGTCATACTGTCAGGCATGAGAAAGAGAAGGCATGCTCATCTTAAGTTGTAACTGAGAATGTCCCTTCTTTAAATTAAAAAGAGAAGTCTAGACTTTAAATGAGAAAAATACAACATCAGGCTCCAAAAAGCCACTTTCATTTTCATATAAATATGTAACCATCATTTGTTTAACTCACACCAAGCTATCAAATTTTGTGGTGGGCTATAAACTTGTTGAGTCATTAGCCTGGCTGCTTAATGGAGGAAAACTAAATTTCTGTTCCTGCATAATGACACTTATTCACTGTAGACATTTGCATCACTTGGAAACGATAAAGCCTCATCCTTCATAATGAAGTTCTGAGCTGACAAAGAGGAAAATATAGTGTTGTGGGACAACTATGAATATAAAACAAGCTTAATAAAGAAGTAGTGACAAATTATATTATGCAAAATGCAATGCAATAAAAAAATGTTACTAACTCATTGGAAATGTCATAAATAATCTAAATAGTTTTTAACTGTCAAAGCCTTGAAAAATATATTCCTTAAAAAAAAAATGAGGTACAGAATAGATGTCAGTTTAATTACCACCATATTTTGACAAGCATGGAGAGCCTTGTACACAGTTTATTTGCTAAATTTAGCTCACTTGTCTAAGATGAAATTATGGGGGGAGCAATACTGCTCTGCCTTTTCAACTCAGTGATGCCCCATCAAAAACAAACTACCTCAGCCATTTTTAAGTGTTCATGATTTCCATTTCAGATCAACATTTACAGTTTACATTACAGTCTCGGGACAACTGAACCTTATAACTCAAAGAGAATTTCTAGCATGGATGCTCAGTAAAATCATGTACTGCCTTCTTAAAATCAGCATTCTTTTTGAACAAATAAATACACTGTCTGCTATATCTCTGTGGGTCAGCAAGTACATGAAATCCCACTAGGACAGCTCCTTGTAACATAAAAGTCTTTGTCCAAATTATGTGTCTGAATGGCTCACTTTTCACTCTTCCAAAAATTTCATTTTACAGAAAGGAAAAAGACACTAGCATTTCAAGAACTGCTGGCAGCTCAAATAATAATGACTTAGATTCTATTTCTGCTGAAGTTTCATTGATTCCAATAGTCCCAGTGACTTGAATAGAAGCAGCTTTGAGGCTTGCATAACCAGAAGCATTTCTATTCATTAAAACACTTGCAAAATTAACTGCTAGTGTGATCAGATCCTCACTTCAATGGAGATTTCCCTGCTGACATAGGCACTTGTTTAATTATATGTTGCTTATACTTTCAATGTAAAATGTTCAAGATGCTTGAACCTGTTACTATGTATTCTAGAGTATGAAGCTGGTAGAGACAAATAATACATTTAACCTACTGCTAAGAGATCTGCAGAAAATCATACTGCCTTGAAAATGCAAAATTTGACATGTTTTGTTAAAGATTTTGATTTATTAATTTTTATATAAATGACAGGAAAGTTGGAAATCCTACTTTGTCTTTTAGAAGTGAGACATTTTGTCTGGGGCAAATGTATTTTAAATTGCCTTCTGTTTTTCAGAGAAAATAGTACTCATGTCTTTACACAAACACAGAGGAGTTTCATCCTAGATCAAATACACATAAACAATCTGAGCTATTTCTGAAGTATTTTCAAAGGAATGTGGGGATTTTTGCCCTTTGGTTGTTTTTATAGTCAACATTTCAGAAACACAAAACTCAAGAGTAAGCAGGTTGCTTTTCACATGCTTGTGAGCCTGGTGTGACTTTTTCTTTTACCCTTTCACAGTTGGAACTGGCTATACAATATTTTCCATTATGCAAGAGGATTTGGAGTCACTCCGTCTGCTATGCTCTCTTTGGTCATGTCCAATAACTGATGTTTCCAATAACTCATTTGAATTTCCAGCTCTCCTGGGCATGGCACCAGTCATTGTGATTATCTCTAAGGCTTGTAAATCTTCTCTTATTTTGAAAGTGCTTCATTTAGCACATTTAAGGCACAAATAAGCATTTACAAAACAAAAATTAAGTGATTTTTGAGTCTGAAATGTGACTGCAGAGATCAGAGAAGAAGAGGATCCAAATTGGCCGCATTTTGACTGCTGGCAAATGAGGAAAACTTTCCTGCCCTGCTGTTTTTGTCTCTTATTAATATGGAGATGAACCTAGTGTTTGCTAGATTTTTCTAATTCATTTTATAACACTGAATTTCACTTCTATCTAGGGACTCTCCATCCATCCAATGCCAAAAAAACAAGCTACTCCAATCTGATAAGAACTATGCTAGCGAACAGAAGGATTAATTGCAATTTTCCCAGATCATAGTCCTTGGACCTTTTGTGGAGGCCATAATCAGCACAGTCTGTGGACACACTCCATGGCCAAATAGGATACATGACAGTATTTAGATGGTTGTAAAATCATCTTTCGTAGCTGTTGCCTGGTCAAGGATCTAACATAAAACTTGAAATGAGGAAAAAAAGCTCAAAGACACTTCCCAAAATGCCAAATGACGGGAGAGGAGTTTAGCTGTGCCAGACTATCCTGTAAATTACTAGACATGCAGGACAAGACCTGCTTGATCTAAGTCAAAAGTTTGAGACTAGTTGCCTACAGGCACAAAAGACTTCTGTCACTGTTTGCAGGTCACAGTTTTTACTCTTGCTTTTTGATGTTGTATAATTCACCGGTGGAAAGAGAAACAGATTGAGAGTGGCAAGCCATTTAGTTAAGAGCATTGCAGGTCAGCACTGATTCAGGAGAGATTCAGTACAGGTTCCACACTGACCCTCAGAAACTTTTCCTTACTCAATTCTGATTGTCTTCCCACAAAGACATTTCAAACTGTTGAATGGATATTTTTTGGCAGAAATAAATTAACTTTTGTAGATGCCAAAAGTGGCAGCTCCAAAATGTATTAAAGAAGAGGCCTGGTTTGCTTTTCCTTAACTTACTCTACTCTTGCCTGTGTTGCAGGGATATCCCAGTCTGGGTTATTTCAGGACTTCAGGGTCAGTGAACCATAGCTGTAGAAGCTGATACCAAGCTCCTTGTGCCAGAAATTTCGGAATGTTTTTTACAATTTTTACTTCCTACTTTTTGTGCATCGTAGAGGTTATTGGTTAGAGACTGAAATATTGGGGTGCCTCCTCGTAGCTGGGAATACTTTGTGCTCACAACTTCTGGGGTACCTGTCTCAAATTTCTTTCTCAGTCCTGAAGTTGCTTTGGATCCCTTCACAGTGGAAACAAGAGTAAGAATATCAGTGTGACTGCCAAACTCTCTCATTATTCAGCAAGAAATTGATTTTTGGAAACCAGTCATCTGAAGAGGTCTTCTTTGTGCCTGCATTAACCTTTATGTCATATTAATATCACACTATTATGTTATATAATTTGTTTGTGTTTCAGTCATCTGGAGAGGCCTATGGTGATGTTCCTCTATTCCTGAATGATAGAAGTACAAACTGTACCAACTGTGCTGGCAAGAAGGTGTCAGTTTTGTGTTTCTAGGAACACTCTGGACTTAAGCCTTTACATCTGCTGATCATCCTCATCTCCCATTTCATTTTGTAATTTACTGTCTCTTTACAGAATGTTTAATCTATATAAAGGCACAGATTTTATGCCAGCATTTGACATGTCAGCCTTTTTTGTACGCCTCTTCTATTTTCTCAGTCTAAAATCTACTTGATTTGGCTTTTCTCTGTATAATGAATATATTTTCACAAATTGGAAAAAAAAAACCACTAAATTAACCCACTGAAAAGACTAATTTCTGAATAAATCCTGCTGTGAGAAGGAAGTTGTATTCATTTGAGCATTACTTGGTGATAGCCATCAGTTTGGTTCTAAGAGGACTGTCTCAATGTACAACACCAATTCAAGGCTGTTTTTCTTTGAATAAGCACTGAAGTAGATCTCACTGGGTTCTATGCATTGCTTCTACCCTTCAGTTATGACTAGAAAGGCAGCAGTAATTTATACTGCTGTGACTGTTATTCGAGTGCACAGATTATCTTCACTTCTCTCTGGATCAATGTACTGAATGGCTCTTCTCTTTGACTGAGCTTCTGGACTGCACTTCTGTTGACCACGTGTTGTACTAAAACAGTAAACCCATAACATGTCTGTGGATCCATTTCCCCCCATCAAAGGAAGCTACCTAGAGAAAACCCGGAGAAATTCTCTAGGTTAGGCTCATTATTCCATGTCCTCAAGATAATGAATTCAGAGGAGAAAATAAATAATGAAGAAACATCTCTGCACGTACACGCTGTAGTACTTCTCCCTGGGCTGGTAAGTAGCCTTTGCTTAGCTCAAGCACCCTTAAGTCTGTTGTTGAGTGAGAGAAGACTGCAGCACCTCCTTCACTTAGGGCTTGCCTTGTCAGGATCTCTGGATAATACACTTGGGCTGTCCCCATAACACCAGCATAGCTTGACCCTACCCTCCATTGGCACTAGACTGATGAATTTCATAGGATTAAGTGAATAAAATGTAGATATGAAGTGCACATGTAAGGCTTCATTAACAACACTCACACACTCCTTTAGGATAGGCTTGTATAAACAATGCCTTCATAAACTTATAGAACCAGATGATGGCAAAAATAAAAAAAAAAAAAAGACAAAAAAGTGGCTTATAGTTCAAGTTTTAAGAAAAAAAAACAGAGATGATATCTCCTTCCTTTTTCCTCACACTGTATTCCAGTGGATCCTTTCAACCGTGTCTTAATGCAATGTGTCATAGTATGTCTTACTAATTTTTATGCACTGTACAGGTGAAATTTTAAAATTTCTCATGTTCGTGTTTGTGACTTCAGATATAACCTGTGAAATGCAGAACAACCAGGTTAGTCAGCATGTTACAATTCAGGTGCTATGGTATTTGCAAAAGAATATGCAATCAAAGAGCACCAACAAAACATAATTGACATCACCCATTGCATCTCATTGAATCAAGAATTATACTTTGATTGATGCACGGTGATGTGCAATCACTTGTAATTGACTGGGATTCAGTCTGTATAGAATGACACATTGTGTAGCTGTTACTGAGAAATAATGACTGGTTAAAGCAAAGAGGATGGGCTTCGGCCAGTCCATATATTCTGGACTTCTTGTCTCTTTCAAAAATCTATGAACATCTTAGTTTACAGCTTATTGTTTCTCAACACTGGACTTCAAAAGTTGTATACCAGCCGTGACTTCAGAATTCATTATGTAGAAGTTTATTATACATTGAGGTTGGTAAATGAAAATTGAGATATTATTCTAAATGCTTTGAATCTGGAACGGTCAGAGAGCACAAAATATTGATGCAAGTCCTTAGAAAAACCTTTCTTGTATGTTCAAAATAAAGAAGGCAGGATTTTCTAATAGTTAGAGTATATTTACAGCATTATTTTTTCCTTGGTTATAGCAGAAAAATATTAATTCACTGAAATAAATGAGTTTACTTTTTCTTAAGATAATATTTTGGATCACTTGCAGTTTCATAGAAAGTTTGGGAGAGCTAGATACTGCAGATAAGCAATGCAGGGCCAGACCCTTTGTTAGTGTCTCTGGTGAATTCATTTTCTCTTCATATGACTTATAACAGTCAAATCTCAAATCTCAACAGGTTTCAGAGAACATATGGCAAAGTACTGAGCCAAAAGATAGAAATTTAATTTGTTTTTACTTCATTTTGCATAATATGACATATATACTATCATATTTACTTTATTTTTTACCATAATCAATTTGTAGCAAATTTCCATTTAAGATACCCTTACTATATGTGTACATGAGGCAATTTCACCACAAAATCTCACATAACTTTACTGCATTTTTCTGAAGTGTGTTTAGCCCACACAATATAAATCAATACAATACTCTCTTCCACAGAGTCCTAATATAGTCAGCAATCTAAAATAATTTTAATAAGCATAAAATTTTCCACAAGAGAGAGATTTCCTTTCTTTTCAATAAAACAAGACTTTTAAAATAACACCTGACTAAATGGTAAAAATCCTGCAATTTTTATACTTAAAAAACTCCACATGCACTCTGTTTCAAGCGCCTCATCTTCCATGTTCTGAGTTCAAAGCTTACTGAGAGAGCTGTTTGCCCAAAATACACAATTTCCTGACCAGAAACCTCCAAAAAACTCACAAATAGCTTGCCCTTTTGCCATGTTCCCCACTGCAAGGCCAACATTCTCCTTTTTTGTGTACTGGCAATGAACAGACAGATTCTAAAAATCTCTCAAGTTTCTACAAAACGGTCAGCAGAAAAAATTATGCTATTCTAAAGCTGGAGACAACACAGGAGCTGAGATCAAGAGATAATACTGAGAAAGAGATCAGGTTGTGCTGGAGTTGCATCTTGAATAGGTTTGGCACATGTGAACCACTTTAAATTCTTGCCTGAAACAGACAGCTTGAATGGACCAGAGAGGAATGTGGAGCTGAATGCCCAGACAGCACAATTCCCTTCTTTGACTATCTCCTTTTTCCCCCTGTAGAGATGAGTTTGATGTGGGCTGAGGTAGAAACAGAGGGCCAAACTGGTCAGTTCTGCCTCCAAAAACAAAATTCTAAGGTTTCTAGGAAAGGGACTCACTTTCCTACGTGTAGGACAGAGGTGGCTGGTATAACAAGAAACAAAGAGGGGCAGGGGACACACAGAAGTCACCTCTGGAAGGAACTTTTGGGGAGGTTCTTTATTCCTTGACTGGTGCAAGAAAATGACTTGCCAGTATTTCCTGCTCTTAACTAAGTTGTGGACTCTTCTGTGGTACTGAGATGCAATTTATTGCAGTCTAGCAATTTTTTACCCTGTTCATATCAAGAACAATTCTTCAAAGAGCTGAAAGACATTTTAACTGATATTTTTTGCTGTATTTCTTACAGTAAATTGGTCCTGTGGTTTATTATTAGCAGTGATTTGATGACTGGCATTGCTAAAAGGAGTTGTGTCCTAACATCACATTCGGATATTTTTGGGCTACTAGTGTAATTTCTACCCAACTCACTCGTGCAAAATTTTTATCCATAGGTGCAGGTTTTTGTTTTTAAACTGAAGGGTTAAGAAGTGTTTTGAAAACTTGTGGAAAGCCTCCAGGATAAAGTAGTGGGGCCTTATATTGTGATACATATTGTCATGTGGAAAACTGGAAGCATGGTGGTACCAGGCCCCAGTAATTTGCAAAAACAACAATAACAATGACTGTTTTTACTAGCTTTTAAGTACCTAAATTTATTTTTGAGCTGATAGTGAGTTGTAAACAACACCGTGGACAGTAAGACAGTTTCTGCCACTTAATAAAGCTGATAAGAAGGTACAGTAAATTTTGTCTTTGTGAAGAGCTCCTTGTGTTCCTGAACACTGGAGTGTGCTGGCAGTGTTTTATGTGCTGTCCCAAAAGAGGATGCATTAATCAAACCAAATGACTGTGACAGCTGTGAGACATTCAAGTTCAAAAGTTTTATAACTGGAGAGAAACAAGGATTTTTAAGGAGCTGAGATTTTCATTTCATCTGTGAATTGACCCTTTAAGATTTTAACAAGAATTGCTTATTGGCACCCTTATTATCAGATATTTTCTCATGTTATATGTAGCATTATCGAATCTCTACATCATACTCACTTGGAGCAGGCACGGGCTCATAAATGCCAGCTCCATGTAGCATAGGCCCTGAATGCCATGTGCTTACAATTCTATGTCCTAAATATCTAAATATTTCTGAGATATAAATGTCTGAAAATGCTAGGACAAGGCATGTTTCAGGTTTTACTTATTAATCCTAAGTATCAATTGGTGCTTATTTCAGATTACAGGATAAATTCTGTGGAAGCATAAGAGCTGAAAGAATATTGTATAAAATAAATTCATTTGTGACATTTATCTGTATTTTGTAATTGGATTTTATAAAAATGTTGACTTATTTTGAAATTGTATACGATATGTATTTTGCATTTTATAAGTGAAACGAAATATTCATTTATAGTGTTATTTTTTTTTCCCATTTGGTTGCTTGCTTCTTTTTACATTTGGACATCAAAGCACATTAAAAATATTCTCTCAGTTGATTTGATTTAGAAGCTTACATGGCTTCAAGAAGAGAATGGATGAATTTAGGGTTATTATACATATGTTACCTGTAGCCCTAATTTTAAGAAGGTTGAAGTGTGTTAATGAATCATATCTCCCTGCACTAGTTCTCTCCTTCACACTCTCCTTCACAAATTGGAACAGGCTGTGGGACTAAATGGTCTGGCAACCCGATTTACTCTGGCCCATCCCATATGTATTTAGATTCTGATCTCCAAAATCCCACCAGCTTTATAGACTATGGAAACACCGGTACTTTTATTTTTCTTACTACATCAAAATTACTGAGATGTACAGCAAGAAAAAGCTTTACAGGAATAAGTCACAATATATGAGGGCAGCATGGTCATAGAAGTATTTGTGTACATAAAAATATTTGTAAGTCAAAAAGGATTTTTTTCTAAAAATCTACCATATTGGCAATCCAAAGAGAAGCAATGAGAAGAAAGAAGAATCATAGTAGATCGGTAGTACTAAATCCAAAGATTAACCTCAGTCTCCTTCATTCTCTACAAATCTTTGGGAAGTTTTCAGGCTTTTTAAATTCTAAATAAATTTATACTGTAGGTATGTAGGAAAAGAGTATCTGTAATGTGGTACATTGTTATCACCATATATTTCACCTTCTTAGGATCACGATAGTGCTATGCAGAAGGTATCTGCATATCAGAACAAGTTATAAAGTATACTAACATTAGCAAAATGTTGTTAATTCAGTACAATATGCCAAAAAGAAACCCCTAATTTAGAATTTAGTCAGCTGTTACTTCCTACCATGTCATTTCTCTCTTTGCACACTATGACAAGCTTTTTGAAGGACTGCCCAAACATGCAATTCCCGTAAGTCCAAACTACCCTAAGAGTCTCCCTCCAGTGTAAAAAGTTTTCCCACATTGTAGAGCTAATTCCACTTGCAACAGGAGGAATTTTATTGTGAGAGCTCAAGATGGCTGTGGAGGTTGGAGGCAAGGAAACTGAGCCTTTTCTACATATAAGTGTAGATACACAGATATTGAAAGTGTAGGTGCCTTGTGGTGGTTGAGGACCTTACATTACTACACCTGCTTACCAAATCAGTCATGGGGTGAAGCTTACCCGGAAAATGATGTCCTCAAATACAAGATCTCTACTACTCCTGCCCAGCTTCAGTCAACTGGATTAATTTCAGATGAGTTAGAAATACAGTAGCTGTAGACAAAATTAGCCTTGGCAGCTAATGCTGAGTTCACAGCTTTTGCACCACATTTGGGGCAGGAGGCCAGAGGGTGAGAGAAAACACAGTGGTAATTGCTTCTTGGACTTAGGTACGGAGAAAGTCAAAGAGATTGGTGAAAGGCTACATAATCAGCAAGGCCACTGGTGACATATGAAAACAATCTAAATTAGAAGGCAATAAAGCAGTTTAAATTATGTCTATTGTGGGGGGAATGACATAGCCAGATATCCAAGACCATCGAAAAGCAGAGACAAGGAGACAGCGACACACATGCAAGGCAAACAGGAGGTCATGAGCGTGTCCACAGGCAGGGAGATGGTTCTGCTCCTGTGCTTGTCTAAACTGAGGGGAGGGGCTGGTTTTTTGTGGGCATGCAGGATATTTTGTAGGATAAAAATTTCCACTCATCTGCTATACTTGTCCTGCTAAGTGAGCACATTCTCAATAATACGTCCCTGGGTGGTGTGGGTATATTCTTGAAGCCATCACACCCCACTGAACTTCCTGGTGACACTGCCAAATGAAGCAAATCACTGCCTGTTTATTGGAGATGTGGAATGTTGTTCAGTGCTTCTTCTCACCTTCTTTGTTTGGGCTCTGTGTGCTATTTTGTTTCTTTGTTTGTTTTGCTTTGTTTTGGGTTTTTTTCATGACGTTAGCATTTTACTACATATGCATTAATTCTATTTGTTTCCACATATTCTTCCTGGTGTAAAATCAGCCTTGCCAAGATGTATGTATACATTTGGTATGATGGAGAAAAGGCGTCCTAGTTTTAGTTCATAACTTTATTTCAACTAGCACTTTCATGTCAACAAGCTAGTTCCATGTTTTGGAATTTTTATATTTAAGCAAAAAGAAAAAAAAGAAGATTTTCACATCTGCAATTCTCAGGAAAAAAAATCAGTTTATGCTATAGAAGGATGAGTGATGAGGAAGTCTTTTTTTGTGAGCTGGGGAGATGATACTTTCTGAAGCAGTTAAAATGGCTACAACTTACAGGCTTCATTTTGGAAAAAGAAGAGAAACCGAAATGGGGGAGGGAAGAACCTCTGATGAGCTGAAAATGTGATTCCTCGCCTCTCAGGAAAAAAAAAAAAAATCTAGAATTGTTTTATCTTGATTTTTATTTTTCTAAAGCATGAGTGATGATATAAAAATTCCATGTGGGCAGACTAAACAGTAATCATTATGGACTAGGTTAAAGGAAAATACCATATTAAAGAAAAAAAAATCTCATTTTCTATTACCAAAGAAGTTTCATCACCTACAGACAGTTTACACATTTAAACATTTTTAAATGTAATGCTCATTTCTAATCTTAAACTCAATTACTAGATTTTCCTCTCGCTCAGATCAAGGATGAAAACAGACTTTCTTCAAAGTGTGTTTGAAGTTCCCAGAGAAGTTGACTCTGCTGACTTTTTCTGTTCAGATTTTCATAGTAATTATCATAAGATATCTGAAGTTTTTTCTAGTTGTAACTTATCTATTTTCTGACAAACCAGATGTTTAGCATTTCAATTATTTTCCCTCATCTTGGTTAGCTGTTGTTATTTTTTCTTCATTGTCCCTCAACTTTCTAAAGATTTTAAGTTCAAAGTAAAAAGTTTTTCCCCAGGAATGTGCAAAATATCTAATCTTTCATTTATCAGATATAATAGAAGAAAAGATCCTAGAAAATACCTCCAATTACGAGCTGCTTGGAGTGCACTAGGCACAGTCTCTGAAATACATGTACAATAAGCTTGTGTGTAGTTAGAGAGGTAGGCAAGATTTATAAGCCTGCAAGTCTAGTGCAGCTTGGTTAAGTGAGGACATTGTGCCAAAAATGAAGTTTTAATAAAACTATGCCTATTTGCTCGAGTCTGTAACATCAATGCTCACCAGGAAGGAAAGTACTTTTCAGTCTACTTGCACTGCTTCATATGCAAAATTAATTAGCTCCAGAAACGTATTTTTCTTAACTGAAATATTTCTGATGTTCCAGTGGACAATCATATGCAAAAAAAAGTTTTTCTGAAGACAAAAATAATAGTGTAATTATGAAATATCAGTTACTCTAGAACATTGTCACTTATATTGCGGATTATATTCCATGTTTTGTAGTCTTTCCTATAGCTCTAAAGCAAAGAGCGTGCTGGAAAAATGTCTAGCCTTTAAACTACATGGCAACAAAACAGCTTTATTCTCATCACTATATTGGCCATCAAATGTACCAATAACCTCTGACAAAAGGCCACACATGGCTGTTCAATCCACAAGTGAATTAAATAACCCCAAGGGAGCGGGGAGAGCTGACCTGCACAAAGCCTCAAGGCTCACCTGGCTGCCATGTTTCCTGGTTCAGAGTGCGGCTGACGTGTGATGTGTAACATCATAATCAAAAGGCAAGCTCCTCTCTCTCTGGTGGGGTTCTGCTACTAGACAGGTCAGAGAAAGTGAAGTTATAATGGAGACATATAACAGGAGGGTTTAACAGGGTCATCAACTACAGTGCATTGACAGATATTGTTCCAAGTTATTCCTCAGAGGGAGCTTTTTTCCAGGAATCATACACTGGTGAACATGCAGATGAAGAAGCAAGAGTGCAACTGGAGGGCAGGGGGACAAGAGATTTTGCAGTGGTTCTCCCTGTGTCACTGAAACACGTGTAAGAAGGTTTAAAAGGAGGCATAATTTAACAAAGCTTGTGTGCTTACAGACAATGGATCACACCTGATGAAGTACACTTAGCGCATGAGCACACTTCTCTGTGTTAATATTCTCATTAACGTTGCCCACTGTTAATGCCCTGTCAGTAGGCAATAAACCTGTTTGAATGCTCAGCTAAAAAGATATAAAAAGCTATTTTCTGAGTTTTGCACTCTGAGGGAAGCAAAAGTAGATGTACCAGGATGTTTTCCTGTGTTTCTCTTGTAAACTCTTGTACTTTCTTGTCATACATTCAACTCTCTGAACACCAGAGTTAGGTTTTGCTTCATAGTCTTTCTCAGTATAAAACTTCCTTTACACGTGTGCCACTGCTGCAGAGCCATTCAGTCCAGAACAGTCAAACAAAATGGAAAATGTCCACAACCAAATATGCTGTGTCTGGAAGGTGACACACACTGGAGCTGGCTCTTTGCCACTCTGCATTATCGTAACACTAACAGATGCTCTGCTGAAACTGAGATGATTTACAGCAGACCTGCAGCAGCCTGGGGTAAGCAGCAGACAGAGAACAGCTGCAGATTGCCTTTACTTTGATGTAACTACTTATATCCTACTTTTCCAATGCAGGAAGTTCAAGGCGAGCTCCTCTTGCACATCCTTGAAGGTCTACTGACAAATTCATTATTGTCAACTTGATAGCAAGGATACTCTGGAGCCTCTACTAGCCAGTTCTGTTCTGTCAATGGGTGTAATTATATGTAAGGAACACTAAATTTTACTGCATGTGCTAATCCATATTCTTTCTTTGTTTCTGGCAATTTTTTTGTAGCATAAATTATTTTATTCACATGTTCTGTACAACCTAGTTCTGCAAGGCATGAATTATACTGTTTGTTGCACATCACAGAGATTAGCAAAGCCCTCCCTTGGTCCCTCTGTAGGTCTGTTGGACAAAAAAATAATTATCATCTTTCACTATAAAGAGTATTTGAAAGTCATAATTCTAACTAAGAACATAAGCACTTCAAAATAACAACAACAACCCAAACAACATACAACCCATAAACAACTCCCCCAAAAAACTCAGACAAAATAAAAAAAAAGGAAAAAAAGAAACCAAACACACACACAAAAACTGCCAAGCAAAAAAAAAAAAAAAAAAAAAAAAACCAAAACACCAACTGCGCAACAAGGAAGCTTTAGATGAAATGGAAGTACCCTACTCCAAAGGTCATGCCCTGTCCCCTCATTCCCAGGTCTTCCACTGGAAAGAAGCAACAGCATTAATCAACTGGGTAACATTTAAACCGAAAGCAGACATCACTGCATCTCAAAGTGAACATCACATGTTTTTGGCTGAAAATCTTGAAAATAGTACTAGGCGTAGAGGCTGTTTCTTTCCCACTTTTTGTGAAGACAGCAGTAAGGAAGAGATAGAGATAGTTTCATATAAGGCTAGTGTTAGAGGAACTTGAAAGGAACGTGATATATGAAATAGGTACATGGCTTAGAGTTATAAGAGTTACAGACTATTCTCCAACTCCCGTATGGGCATTATAATTTGGGATTTTTGGGGGCACCATCAAAGATCTATGGAAATTCTGAGCTTCACATTATAAACACTAAAGTAGCCATAATTCTTCATTTATTACAACTTTAAAAATTTGTTTATAGGGTCAGAATGGAAAGTTTATTAAAAATGTCCTCTTGATGCAATGCCTGGCATGTTGGAAATGCTATTAGTAATGATGAATAATGATCAGTGAAAGTACTGCTCAAGAGTAATGGAAACATAGTCCATGCAATAATATTTATAGTTAGCATTATACTGGCTGTCACTTGTATAGAAACGGCTGTGGTAAAGAGTTTCTTTCAGAATGAACTTTATTCCTTTCTCAAGACAGATAAAATGTAGACCTGACACAAGCTTAAAAGTCCCTGGTGGATAACTGATTTAAGCAAGCTTTCATATGTTCACATACAGGAGATTTTTTGATTAAATCTGCTGCAGGGTTCTGGAACATTTAAGAGAAAGTTACTTAAGCTCCCTATGGGAGAGGGAAGCTGGGAGTTTTCCTTGTTCCCAGATGTGCATATATGCATCGGATTGTGGACCTTGACAGTATTTTGATTTCATGTTGAAATGAAATTTAGGTGCACAGCATAGCTCCCTCTTCCCTGTCCTCATTACACATCATACTCTAGGTCCTGAAGATGCATTGCATTACTTTTCCTACTTCACTTTTGATCCTAATGACACTCTCTGTTTCCACATTTTTCTCTAGTAGTAAATGCCAAGCTGCCTGTGTAAGGAATAAACTAATTTAAATAGGTGTTCTGATAGTTTAGTCATCTCTTGTTCTCATGTTGCAGGCCTGCAGAATTAGTTCCACATTCACCTTATCCCCTGCTTTCAGGATTTTGTAAACCTCATATCTGTCCATCTAGTCTTCAAACTGAAGAGCCCTGGCCTTGTGAGCAAGGGGAGCTGCTCTTTTTCCTTGGTCATTTTATCTGACACCTTCTCTACCTTTGTAAAGTTGTCTTCCTTCCTGAGATGCAAGAGCCAGAAGTGCACATTGTACTCAAGATATGAGTTCACCAGATTTTTATGTAGTAGGAAAATTATGTTCTTTCTTCTCAAGATTCTTCTGGATGATGCAAAACACCTTGTTGTCTCCTCTGGCTACTCCTGCCCATTAAGCCAATGATTTTGGACAATGAATGCAGTGAATGACTATAATGACTCTTTCCCAGTTTGGAGTTCTACTGCATTGTGGTAGAAATGGTTTGGATTATTTTTCCTAGGTATTTTTATCTATTTTGAAGCTCATCTGTCATGCTTTTTCTCACTCAGTTTTATGAAGTCCTTGTGGAATTTCTTGCAATAGCCACAGCACCTTACTTCCCAGAAGAATTTAAACTCATCTGGAAACTTGACACATTCATACCCCCTTTCTTTTAGGTCCCTTGGGGAAAATTGAGAAAGATCCATATGGATCAGGGAGATAGGCTTTTCCTTCACAGAAGCCACACTGATTCTTTTCCAGGTAACCATATCTGGCCTGCTCAGTGATCCTGTTCTATAATGTAGACTGAAAAAGTCCTTGATCCCATTCTTGAACATATATTCCACCAGCTTTGATAAGACAGATACCACTGAAGTTTGTAGTTTCCAGGATATCCTTCTGGGCCCTCATTCCATAAGGAACTTGTGTTGCCAATCTGTGTGCCACCTTTCACAGGAGCAGTTTGTAGCCCCATGGCCACACGCCTGGGTGGCCCTTCTGCAGTTTCACAGGAAGGTCAGCCTTGGATGATGCTACCTGGACTGGGTGACCTACTGACTTCCAGCTAATCCCTTTGGTGTTGTACTCAAGTTATAATTGTTTCAAATGGATCTACCTTCTCTCACTGCTCTGCTGCAAAGACCATTTCCCACACAGGATTGCCTTCATCAAGGAATTCACTGAGATTTTCTGCCGTGGCCTTTGTCAGAGGCTTTGGCACACTTGTCATCAGTATTCCCACCAGTTCCACAGTGTCTGAAGTATTTAAAGATCTTTTGTTATCAGTTTGAAAATCCTTTATAAAGTATACTTGAAATTATTTTTAGAGCTCTCAACTTCCTGCATATATTTAACCTATAATTTTGTTATGGGTTTCTCCTCATTTTGGCAAGCTCTCATTTTCTTAAATGCTTGTCCCTGTGATTGCCTTCAAAGCTTTCCCAGTGATCCCACAGTAGCTTTTTTTGTGGTGCTTTTCTTTCTTTTTGAATGGTGGCATGTATTTCACCATTTTCCTATTACACTATTTCTTACAGACTCCAGGCTGTTTTAATTGTCTTACTCTTTGGAATGTCCCTTTTTTGATTTTGGGGCTTTACTTTTGGTGGGTTTTTGGGGTTTTTTGGATTTTTTTGGTTTTTTGGGGAATGGTTTGTTGTTGTTTGTTTGTTTGTTGTTTTTGTTGTTTTTCCTCATTAATATTGTCTTTTTTTCTCTCTTTTTACATAATCCTTCTTCTTGAAATTGCAGATCCGTGTGCTGTAATCACTGAGTACATTTTCTACCCCATAGTGTTAAAGCTACTTGTATTGTGGTTCCTATTACAGAAAGGCTGTCCCACTGTAGTTTTTGAGTTGCTGCATGCACTACTACTACTACAACCAAATTTAGAACTGCATCTTTTCTGGGATCATAAGACTTAATTTTCTTGGGAGTAGCCACTCACTAGATTCAGAAATGTTATCTCTACTTTTCCTTCTAAGGAGGCATTGATCCCATCAATATTTGATTAATTGTTTTTCCATAATTAATACCTGATCTGATACCTGTTCCAGAATTTAAGATATTCCATGTAGGCCACAGTGCCAACTGTTATTCAACTCAACACAAAAAGGGTGACTTCCATACTTCCAGATAGTACAAATTTAAGTGCTTTTGTGTGCTGAGGCCAAGGACAACCTATCACATCTCTAAAGATTTGAATCAAAGAAATAAAGTTCTTTTCTTTAAAAACACCAGTCTGGAATTTTCTGTGATTGGAATATGTTCTGGTTGTAGATCAAGTTTTGAGGTATTATTAATTATGCATTTTCTGTGAAGGATAAAGTCTTGCACATTGTTTGAAATTGCCAAACTATGTTGACATTTTTTTACTTCCTTAGCATATAGAAACAATTCATTATTTATAGCTCTGAGATGACATGCTTTCAGAATACTTCTGAAACAGAATTCTCCATTTCTTTTGTGCTACAGTAAACCTTTTGTCATAAGGGTTGTAAACAGGATTTATTTTATTTTACCACTTAAATTCTCACTTTTCCCTTTGTGCTTTGTAATTACATGAGGAGGATGGCTTTTTATCAAAGTGTTTTATTTCAGAATAAAGTTCTTTGTGTGGCATCAATGGGCAAGTTATATTTTTCCTGATGTCTGGCAGCAACAAATTAGCTTCCAATTTGGATTAATTCTTGTCAACATGAGATTTATTTAGTCAACATGTCTAAAATGAGAACAAAAATAAGGCTCTGTGGGCTTGAGTAATTTAATACCTTGAACACAGGACTGAGCTGTTAGTGACTCTTAACATTCTGCAGCTGTTATTTACCTGTTCAGGATATAGAGGAGGCCACTAGAGGAGACAGAGATGAGACAGTTCTAGGATCTGTAGTGTTGAATGCAACCACTTCTACCATTCTTTCCTCAGATCTTCTGGGTGCTATTGCTAGATTTATTTTCACTCTGAGCGAGAATGGTGTAGAATGTGGATTTAGGTCAACTACCTGAAATGAGTGGTGTCCCTAAGGCCTCTTTTCAGGGACTGGTGTTCTGTAATATTTTACTGATGACACAGACAATGAGATCAAGTGCACCCTCAGAAAGTTTGCAGATGGTGTAAAGCTGAGTGGTGCTGTTTACACAACAGAAGGACAGAATGCCATCCAGGAATACCTAGACAAACTTGACATGTGGGCACATGAGAACTTCAGGAAGCTGAATAAGTCTAAGTGCAAGATGCTGCACCTAGGTCAGGGCAAGCATTAATATTGACATGGGTAACCCAAAATGTTATTGTATTCCATATTTAGCTGTGCCCAAAAAAATGTTACTATCTCTTTAAGACCCAGCACCATGGCTGGAAATGGAATTTTGTGGGGGGACATGGGATTATTCACAGTTACTTTTTGCCTGTTGCTGTTTTGCTTGTTATTAAACTCTTATTTTTTTCACTCATATCTGTTCATATTCTATTTCTCTTTATTGGTGGAAAAGGATTGATTGAAACTAAGGGAAACTCATTTTAGAGTATCCACCTCTTTAAATTGTCTTAAAAAAAGACAAGTACAGGTTGGAAGTGCTCAGAATCACAGAATCACAGGTTAAGCAGACTTGGAAAGGACCACAAAATCATCAGGTCCAACTCTCAGCCCTGTGTAAGACACCCCCAGAGTCACACCATGTGCCTGAGAGCATTGTCCAAACACTTCTTGAACTGTGTCAGGCCTGGGACTGCGAGCACTTCCCTGGGGAGCCTGTGTCAGTGTCCAAACACCCTCTGGATGAAAAGTGTTTTTCTAATACCAACCTAAACTTCCCGTGACACAACTTCAGGCCACTCCCTCAGGTTGTGTCACGTCACAGAGAAGAGTGATGTGCCTTGCCCCTCCTCTTCCCCTCACAAGAAAGTTGTGGACTGTGATGAGGTCTCCCCTCAGTCTCCTCCAGGCTGAACAGAACAAGTGACCTCATCCACTGTTCATATGATTTCTCCTCAAGGTCTTTCATCTCCTTTTTTTCCCTCCTTTGGATGCTCTCTAATAGCTTAATGTGGTTTTTATGTTGTGGTGCCCAAAACCGCACATAATACTCAAGGTGCCCCAGTGCAAAGCAGAGCAAGAAACCCCCCTGCCTTGCCTGGCTGGAGATGCTGTGCCTGATACATCCCAGGATGTGGTTGGTTCTCCTGGGTGGCAGAGCACACTGCTAACTTCAGGGAAGGACTTGAAGTTTCTGGTGGGTGAAAATTTGGACATGAAGAAAAGGTGTGTGCTCACATTCCAGGCCAACCACATCCCAGGCTGCATCAAGACAAGTGTCACCAGCAGGTCAAGGGTGGTGATTCTGCTCATCTTCTCTGCCCTCATGTGACACCCCCTGGAGTACTGCATCCAGGTCTGGGGTCCTCACCACAGAAAAGATGTGAACCTGTTAGAATGGTCCAGACCAGGGCCTTGTAGATGATCAGAGAGATGGAGAACACAACCTGTGAAGACAGGCTGATAGAGCTGGGTCGTTCAGCTTGGGAAACAGGTGGTTTTGAGATGATCTCATTGTGACCTTCCAGAAACTTAAGGGGGCTTACCAAAAAAAAAAAAAAGCGGGAGGGGGAAGTGCAGAGAGAGACTTTTTACACAGGCAGATAGTGATAGATCAAGGAGGAATGACTTTAACTGCAAAGAGGAGAGATTTAGATTAGATGTTAGGAATAAACTCTTTACTCAGAGGGGCGTGAAGCACTGGAACAGGTTGCTCAGAGAAGCTGTGGATGCCTCATCCCTGGGAGTGTTCAAGGCCAGGTTGTATGGGTCTTTGAGCAACCTGATCTCGTGGAAGGTGTCCCTGCCCATGGCAGGGGTTTGAAATGAGATGCATTTTAAGTTCCTTTCCAATCTAAACCATTCCATGATTCTATAATTCTATGATATTCTACACGTCTAAGACAGGCTTGATAAGCTGGTAGATAGTGAAATTAGAGGATATCTTTCTCAAATGATTTGAAGAAGCTTGTCTATGTGCATTCTTTTTACTTCCAGAGGACCTTAACCTCTCTGTATCTTCCTGATTGTCCATGTGGTGGCAGTCTCAAAGTATATTTCATCTCTGCTTGGCAGGAAAATTGTAATTAATTCTCTAATAAGTATTTGATTCCTTATCATTTAGGAATGGAAAAAATAACACAGTGTGAAAAGAAGTGACTCTTGGTAAAACCAAGAGAAAACTTCTTTATGCATGACTTCACAGCTGTCGCTCAGTACTGTAGGTAACATCTGCTCCCTTGCTCCACAGCCATGTGGTGTGGCACCTCATGCTTCCTCATGCTTACTTCTCTTCCTTCCTAAACAGGGCAGCCTCCTATGAAGACTCTGCACAGCCATTATCAGACATTTGCAGATCTGAGACATTGTACCATTTTGGGGAGTAGGAATTGGCACAGTCCAAAGCATGTGAAGAAGCGTGGTAATGATTAAATGCTTCAGAAAGTTGTGGCTGAAACAGTGTCCACTTCACTGTGGCTGAACAGTCTTCACTACACTTCATCTATGGATATTGGCCTTATTTAGTGGTTCATGGAAGAGGAAAAATCCCATTTTGCTTGTGAGGCGCATGAATTCCTCATTAAATTCTAAATAGTGTGATCCAGTTGTTTTGTCCTTCACATCCTTTATGCATCCTTGTTACTTGAGTCATAATCCTAGTGTGACAGAGATCATGCTGTGGTGATTGGAGTAGTTAAAGTTTCCAGTCCTTCAATGAAGCTATGAAAGGGACACAGCTGCAATGGCATTTTCTCAACCATCGTGCTGAGTTCATGCCTTTGGAACTCAATTTGCTGCTCAGTTGTCAGAGTCCTACAGTGCTGTGAGACTCCTCTGGCTTTGTAGGCATAACACAGTATAACTTGAACTGAACATGGGATGGATGAGAAAGAATAAGTGGTTTCTTAAATCTGAGATTGTTTTATGGGGGTATTTTCTAGAAAATGATGCAAGATAATATATTTTTAAGGACAGTCATGGTTCCTACAATGCTAGGTGTATGCCATTTATAAAGGAAATAACAAAACCATTTTAAAAAGTTTTAGGAGGTGCAGTATTTCTGTTTCTGAATATTTCTCTCTGGGTCTGAAAGGCTGTTTTCACCTCATACAGACAGATGTAAATAAATCACGTGTCTGCTCACTCAGCTCTATTTGACCACTAAGAGCTTTAAGTGATATTCTGGAGAACTCAAAATGTTCTAGTGCAGATTGGAAGCTGAGAAAAACCAATCACGCTTCCTAATGTAAGTGGAAAAATAACCATAGAAACAAAGCAAACAAATATAAAACCCTATGAATAGTATTACTACACAGGGAAGAATCTTGATGAAGTGTGAAGTATGATACAGGGCAGCTTGCTTGCGGTTTTACTGGTATGAGTGGTATGCCTCTTAGTTTATTAGCCAGGAGTAAAAATAAAAAGCCTCTGAGGTGAACGACAGGGAATTCAAGTCACACTTTAAATATAGCCACAGAAATAGGAATTTAACTTAAATGTGTTTAAAGTAATCAGGTTTTAGAAAAACCAAATTGTTTCTAGAACATGTCTAATGAAATTCATCGGCTACTTAATTAGATACCTAGACATACAGTAAACATTCATTGAAACCCAATGGACATGTAATTTGACAAACAATATTTTATATAACTAAATACATCATATATTATAACTAAATATATCATATATTATAACTAAATATACAATATATTTAATTACTTGGTAAGTCTAGATTACTACATGTGATGAGAGAAGGTGTTCCAGAAAATTATTCAGGAAAGTTAGAGGAGGTTAAAACTTTTGCAATAACATAATTTTACATACAGATAAATATGCATATATGACCACAATTTACAATAATGTCCAATGATTTTGTGTGTCTCAGCTTTTGAAGGACCCTAAAAATGGACCCCAAAAATGGACCCCATTTCACAGGATAAACATTTAGTCTACTCAAAGCCTCTTTCAGAAGTCTTAGAATGGGCATCTTGAAATGTGTATGGCCATCATAGCCTGCCATTTGTTTTTAATCCTGGTAATAATTTACATATTTTTCTGAAGTCTCAGTTCACGGTCAAGCCACAAGTACAAGAAATAAGCAATAGAATATTTTAAGAAAAATGAGTACAGAATGTAAATGATACAGGTTTCCTGAAGAGAATCTGGCACTTGAAAGGTGACGGATAAATGCCATAAATCCCACAGCATCAGTAATAAAAACAAATTTGGGCTGTGTATCACTATTTCACATTTTCTTCTCTTTTGCAGACTCAGACTTGACAATTAATATCTTCAGCCCCTGCATATTTAATCATCTTCTGGTTTTCATCTGCAACTGTGGCAAAGGTATCACATTTGAAGTAGAAACTGACCCTCTGGGAACTTGACTAGGAACTTCTCAAAGATAACATGACAAAAAGATATGGCTGCCATTGCCTGGGATAAATAATTTTAAAGTATTTTTAATTTAAGCTGCTGATGGAAAGAAATTCCTGATTATGAAAATCCTCAATTCTTTCTGGTTTGGGTTTTATCAACTCTAATAAAACAGTAAAATTATTGCTATCTGTTCTGTCAGTGTCAGCATAGGGTATAGGGGCACACTAAGCATGCTTTAATGGAAGGCCACTAAGATGGCAATTCCAATCCAGATATGCATTACTATGAAATTTGATCTGAACTTTTTCATTGTCCTAGCCTGCCTCTCCTAAGGAATTTTGGAGCCATTCCCCTGCCCCTTCATCTAGTCAGCTGTATATATGCCATACCTTGGCTACCTGGCAAGAGGAATAAGCAGAATGTTGCTTTCTTCTCAACAAAATTTGGCAAAGAATGGCTGATTCACTTTGCCCCTGAAAAATGTGTCCCATTTTTAATGCCTTCTCAAGAGTTAGGTACCCACCAAACTCAAAAGTCTACCCCTGTTGGCTTGGCTGTGAATTGCACTGGAGGTAGGTGCCAAAATACTTCATGAGCTTGTCTCCCATTGCTTTAGGGCAAATACAAACTAGTAAAATACTCAACTTTTTAGTCCTTTCTTTCTGCATCCTAACTTTTTGCCAGAATTGGAGAAAGAAGAGCAAAAGATCACTGTAGAGGCACAGATCCTTAAGAACAGCTGCAATTTAGGAGTGTCATGTAGTCCACAGAAACCTAGGCTGCTCAAAAGAATTCACAGACATTATGGAAAACACAGCATCTGTCTTAGTGCCCTTTAGGGAAGAAGAGGCTCCTACAAATATTACTGCAATATTTAGAGAAATAAAATGGACCTGGACAGTCATTCTTCACAGCATGGGAGAGACTTGAAAGAAAGGGAGATACAATGGATGTTAAATTGGATAAATTAACCAAACGTGTTCATGCAACAGAAGAAGGAATAAGCAACACTGAAGAAAGGGAAGATGAAACAAAGAGATCTATGAACTGAGCCAGAGTGTTGATTTTTAATGTTGAACAAAGCAGGAAGATTAGAAAACAGAAGCAATTGTGCTCTTTCTGAAATTGAAAGTATAGAATTGGACAATGTGCTGCTTTTTGTTCAGATTTTGCTCAATTACCTTTTTGAGCATAATAAAAAAGCCTCATCCCATAGCCTAAAGGGCCAAATCTGAGCTCTTCTGAGACCTGACAATAGTCTTGAGATTCCAAGATAAAGACCGTATTAGTCAAATAAGGTAATATTGACATGGGTCAAGAATGTCTGGCAATCAGGATAAGCAATTTCTCTGTATCCAAACTGGAGTAGTAAAACCCTATAAACACAGAAAGAATAAAACTCTTCCAGAGGTTCGTTGGTAAGAAGAAGACTAGAACATGCAGTAAGGTATTAAACTATTCAAACACCAAAGGAGCTCTTCCAATTATTTTCAAGATTTTTGAAATTCTACCGAATATTAATTAATCTCTTTCAGATTATCAAATCAGTTTCATACCTTCAAAATAAACACTGAAATATAAGACAGTGTTAAGGAAAAAAGCTGTGTATTCAGTCTGAGATAGGTGATTAAATTGTCTGTTCTCTAGGAGTCATGTATCTGCTGGAAGTATATTTTTAAAGCAAGTGTTACTGGTTGGCATAACTATACATAACCACCTTTTTTTTATTTTTTGTGCTGTGAATAACCTATTGCTATTAATGTTCACCTCTTTGCCATCCTACTGATACAAGGAATCATCACAATTTTGTATTTTTCCCATTTGTCTTCTCTTTTGTTTCTTCTTCATATACTGCAAAACCAAAACTAGTTACTGGCTTAATGTGTGGGAATCCAGATTGTGCCTAATCAATTCTATTGAAAGATAAACCACTTTTACCTTTCCTTAGTCTATCTCCTTATATGTCATTAAACTGTTAGAATATCCTACTAGGATATAACATTCAATGAAAAATAGATTTCCATTACTATGCTCTGCACTGCAGTCACGACCAGACCCCTGGGGTTTCAGTTGCCCTGAAGGGTAACCTGAACTATGTTGTCTTGGGACTTTTGTACTTGAAAGGTGGATTTGCCACAGCTTTACTAGGCACTTTAGCAGTTTCCTAGCCTACTACTTCTCATATCATGCTGGGGAGGATCACATTGTAGCTGGCTTCAGACAAACATCTTTGGCCAAGTAAAAGCACTTTCCCCTCTTCTCGTTTTTTGATGTGAGCCTGCCAAAAAAACAGTAATGACATGCAATTTCTAAAGCCAATACTTTATTTAAAGAACAACAAAAACAACCAAACTACAGAAAAATGACTCACTAAATAGGAGAAGCCTCAGAAACACTGAGTGAGACAGATTGAAGATGTTTGGAAACAAATCAGCCTCCAAACCACTAGGTCTTTACAGTGTTTACCTTTTTTCCATATTGTGTTGAGAGTCAGCATTTTTCAGTTCAAGGAAAACTCCAGTCTGTCTCACTGCAGACCTTCCTTATGACTTTTCAGGAAAGTCTCTTACCTGGAACTCCTGAGACCTGATTTGGGACTGCTTCCCTTTTTAGACAGGACACTTTTTTTTGAGTGTCCAATTTTCTCTCTGCCAGTACCTACATTTCAGAAAGTTTTCCAGAATCCATCAAGCTCACTTGGACTACTATGGAAGTAATCTTTCTCTTTGCCCTGCTTTTCAGGAGAAAATGCTTCACAAAGTATATTGGCTAGGACAAAGGTAAATAGAACACTTTCCTAGTCCTCTGCACAATTTTTTTAGTACAATATAAACAAGACAGCATCTGATGCAATATAAAATGCTTGCATTAAATTGAAACACAGTAATTTCCTAGCACTGTCTGAAATTTCTATTTTGAGAGTCTGTATCACTCAAAGTCACACCTTTTTCCTCAGCCTCTCCTCCTTCCTGGAAAGCTCTCCTACACACACATGCTTGTTTGTTCCTTTTCTGTCTTGAGTAGCTGCAGTGTTGTGATTGCTGTTCTCTTTCTCACTCATCTCATGTTTGTTGTCTGGTTTTTAGGGGTATGTGTGCTGAGTCACTTGTTGCCAGTGTCCCTCCATTCCTTTTCTGGCTTTCATTGATGTCACCCTGTTCTTCCCTGTCACGGGGATCGCTCTCGCAGTGAGCTGAGCTCTCTCTGCCATTTGGAGACCCTCCACTAGAGTTATGATTCTTTCTTCTGCCCACCCAAAACCTGAGAATCATCTGCCCTCTGTATGAACCTTCCTTTTGACCTATCTTTTTGAAATCCCAGGAGCTGCCTGTGGATGCCAGAATCTGACCTCTGCAATGCAAATATTTGCTTGAAGATCCATGTTACACTCACACCCATGAAAGAAGTTGGCGGATGAGACCAGCTATGAACAGCTCTATGCATTGTTATATAATATGAAAAAGAGTTAATTTAAAAATTTGTCTAAATTTAAGTCACACTGTTGGCTTTAACCTTGCATGCCTCAAATTCCCATCTGTAAGCTGCTTGTTGCATAACAAATTCTTCTGAACTCTTCTGGTTTTATGAAGATAAGTGGATTCTTATTTTAGAGATATATTGATGATACAGAAAGGTTGCCTATAGTAATGTTCCCAAGGGTAAAAATAATTATTTCTTAGTGCTTGGTTTATTCAGTGTGTATATATGTAGCCTTGGGCCACGGGTGAAAAGAGACTAACAAACAAACAAACAAACCAATATTGAATACTTATTTAATGACCACTGCCCAGCCTGTGTAGAGAAGGGGGCAAAAATCTTATGGAAAGCTCAGATAGGTAGTGGTCATGGAACTAAATACATCATTGACAACATGTTAATATGTCAATCTGTTACCATGTTAATTAAGCCAAATATGCTAATAATGAAAACTAATGACACCAGGAACTGAACAGAGGCTGTCCAGGCCACTGTAACCGTGGCATTACCTAATGTAAAGAGGAGTGACTTAAAATTCTGGTGAAGTTGTTTTAACAAAGGTTTTGTGTAAAACATCAGAAATACATAAATGACATGAAGATAGCTGGTTTTCCTCGTGCAGAGTTGGTCTGTTAATAATCCATGATGACACTAAAAAAACTCATCCTGTGGCAGACCATGAAAACAATATTCAAGTAATGTCTTATAATATTAGAACTGAAGTTAATATCTCTTGAAGAAATCAAATCAAGCTGAATTATCAT
The DNA here is from genome assembly GCA_013399225.1 of Rhipidura dahli. Lineage (NCBI taxonomy): Eukaryota > Metazoa > Chordata > Aves > Passeriformes > Rhipiduridae > Rhipidura > Rhipidura dahli. The sequence continues at coordinate 396,709 of VXAC01002062.1, forward strand.
TTTGACAGTGACTGGTTTTGGCTTCCCTGTTCTACCTTTCAACTGTTTATGAGAACTAATTCTATTTGTATAAAAAATTGTTCAAATTATGATATTTTTGTTGTTATTTTGTGTAGTAATTGCTGATATACATGAACTAGTAAACAGCAGATATTGTGTTTTGATGAGACCAAAAATACATGATCCATGAATTACATCCTTACCAAGCTCCACAAAATTTAAGAAAGAACAAACTATTTTTACTAACTGCTTGTTTAGAAATAGTCATTAGAACATTTATGTGGCTTAGAATACTCAATTATTTCTCACCATTACCTTTAAACTTTTGAAATTAATTATTTTATAATACTCAAATAACTTTTTAACAGTTTGTATGAATAAGGAAAGCTTTTAACTCCCCTGGGAACCATTCTCAGTCTCCACAGAGCTGGATGACATTTCCTGTCCCAATTTTAATCTGTATTAATAGGAATTAACTCCAAATCCTTCTGTCAAGTTGGCACATACACTCTGAATCAGCTAAACAAACTGGATGAGAAAAATCTATATCAAGATTTAAAATTACATGAGATATTCCACTAGATTATACTTGATGGGCAAACAGCTAAATTTCATGGTTCATTTACAGCCATTACTGATAAAATTATTTGAATGGGAATACTTATACAACTAAATTAAGCTGGGTTTGGTCCATTATGATAGTAGTTCATGTTGAGAAATTAAGTTATTTTTATATTTAGAGTCAACAATGAATGTTTTGGATCAAATGGTTTGGGCACATGGTTACTAAATATACTGACTGTTTAGTCGGAACTACAGTGATGAAAGACTAATTGATAGGCATTCTAATCGTGACAGTAAAATATCAAAGTAAGCTTCACAAATTGAGACAATTATTTCAGAATTAGTGAACCGTTCCTCCTCTTTGCAAAGAAATATGTAGTATTAATATATTTGCCAGCTAATCTATGTGTTACCAATATGACAGTAAATGCCAGTAAATGTATGATTCAAGTAAAATTTGGGTAACATGGAAAGCTCTAAAGGTAAATCCACAGAGAGACAAAGAGAAAAAAAATATTTAAAATGAAGAGGTTTTTCTTCACTGAGTTATAAAAAAGAGCTGTATAAATTTTTGACAACAAGTCAGCTGAATTAGAAGACTTAGGTAAGAGCAAAAGTATAAAGCTAAGTAGTTACTGTCATATATGGCAAATGTAATTCAAGCAAAAATTATATTAGTATGCATATATTACAAACAGGATTCTGTAGTGTGAATTGTTATAGCTCAGCTAGAAAGTCAGAATATTTTAGTGCATTACAAATTTTATTCCTGGAGGTGATTTTTGTCCATATAGTTATTGAAATATTGCCAGGACAGACCTATCTGTATAATTATCTAGAACTTTAGCAGCAGGTAACCACAATAAACTATTGTAAAGACTTTTGTAATTATACTCTCCTTGATACCCAGAATGAGATAACAAAGAAAACAAAACCACCTCTGAGTCGAAAGGTGAAAATTAATGAAATCCACTTTGTCAAAGTGTGAAAATTTGCCTCATGAGAAATACGGAAGTTATAATGTTGTTCATTGAACATCCTTGTTGTTCATTCAGCATACTGTGAGTTTGTAAAGGCAAATGTAAGCATAAAACGTACTGCTCACATCTACAGTGAATATTCACCCTGCCTTCCCTAACCTCCCGGGTGCATTCTCAGCTGATGTGAGTCTGGATAGCTCTTTGTTGACTCCAAGTTCTCCTCATTAGAGACTTCATAATCCTCATCAGTAATTTCCAGCATGATTCCCAGAATAATAGGCACTGCTATGGGCATCCATTTTACTAGCACTTGAAGTGAAATTTATATTAGTGTAAACATCCAGAACACTCTTCTTTGCAGTGTTCAGTGTCTTTCTAGGCCCTTTGAAGCAAAAGGGATGAGACAAAACAGCAATGTGCACAGAAAAAAAAGACTCTTTTTCTGTAAGTGGATGTTGAAAGCTGAAAAGAAGGCAAGCCAGGAACAAAATGTAAGGATCAGCTGTGAGGACTGTAGATATTGTTTGGAAGGATTCTGCTTCCCAAAGCCCTCAAAGCTTTATACAATGATTTTATGCAGATGCAGCAGATTTCACCCAAGGGGAGAAGCCAGTGCAATGCATGGCTTTCCAAAGAGTGTGCATCAGCTTTGCAAGCTAAATATCGCTTATCAATTATTAACATTCAGGAAAAGGTGACTAAAGTCTATCTGTGATGCTATAGTGAAATTAGATGAGAACTCAAAAAGCACTTAGGATAAATAATAGATGATTAACATGTCGTATAAATCAGCGTATCATGTTATTTTAATTTGTTTGCTTTTTCTTCTTTTTCTTTCTTTATTCTTAGCTTATATCCTTACTCGTTTGATAATAGTGCTCAACTTCATTCTCTTATGTTTTAGGGGTAACTTCTGTTTTGTTTATGGACTAAGGTAGAGTATAGAAGTTTATAAGAAAATTGCTAAGTGTTATAATGTTGTATCATTCTATTGCTGACATTCAAAAGATAAAGAGCTGTATGTTTGACCTGCCTTTTCCTTACAGGTACCTGACTCTGGTCGATTATTAAAAATGTGTGCAATGAATCCATTCACTTAATTAAATACCTACTAATAAAGATTGAACTATGATTTAATAAAATTTTAAGAACAGGATAGAGAATAATAATAACAATAGTTAATAATTACATTCAATAACTCAGGAGAGGTTTATGGCTCTTTCTTAAAGATGCATGTATATTTTCAATGATTTAACACAATATTTGGTTGAAGTTTTCTTATTTCATAAATCTGCCAATCTCCCTCACTTATTTTCTGTCTTACCTGCCCTATCACCCATAGCTGGTGGTCAATTTTCTTTTATATGATGAAACTCGGATTTGACAATCCTGAAAGAAGAATGTACAGTTACCTAATCGTGTAAGTGCCTTCCCAGCAACAAGCAGAGCCCTGGCAACAGTGCACTGCAGAACAGCACAGGGTAGCTTCCAAAATGTCCATGTAGTTTGCTATTACAGGTGTGCAGACCTAGACCACAAGAGTTAAAACTCCCTGCTGCCACACTGTTGTATCTCTGTGACACCAGGATTTAAGATTTATTTCTGCTTTGGCATCCCAGGTGCTTGATTCTAAGTAGCTGTGGGTGACATGTCGGCAGAATTTCTGATGCCCACACTACTCCTTTTCCAACATTAAGAACTGGCTCATGGGAGCTATAGTCCAGCTAACAAACTTGGCCAAGGGAGAAAACTAAAGCATTCAACATGTGAATTGCCTTCCTCATGAGCCTCTGTGATTGTATTATGTAGCTAATTTTTTTTTCCAGCTAACATTTCCTAGGAAAAAATGTGCAGATAATAAAATGCAGGCATGTCATATATATGTGTATATATAAATATTTTTTTTTTAATTCAGTGAGGGAAAAAACAGTTATGTAACAGAAATACTCCATGAAATTGGAATAAAAAATGCAAAGTCTGTACCTATCCTCAGTGGGGTCATAAACCACACTCACTTTCTCAGTGTTGGTAGAATTTTTATTCTTTCTTTCATGACTGTCTTCTATAGATATGTTCCCACAGTGCAGGGGGAGGATGTTTGATTTTCTCATGATGTTATACTGTATTGCTGCTCATTTGTTTCTTATTGGCAGGATGCAAACAGAGGAGGAGTTTCTTTGATGACCTAGATCAAGGTTCAGACATCACACAGTCACTGATTTTGCACATCTTTTCCTTGTCTGTGCACGCTGTTAAATGTTCAGGCTGCATTTGTGCCCAAGCTTTTCAGTGTATGTGAAAGAAATCCATCATGATGCAACTTTAATCCCAATCACGATAGACATATATATGTTGCTTGAGAGAATGAATTTCATTTATATATGAAGTGTGTTTATGCAGCAGTATAAAATTTTTGTAGGCATGTCTGCAAAATTTAAAATGTTTGTCTAAACATACCTTAGTTAATGAAGCATACAAAAATCTGGAGGAACTCTTAAACTAAAAAACATTACATAAATGTGAATTTTACATGAATGAGATGATTGATATGTAAAGAACTTTAAATGCTATAAACTCCGGGTCCAGCTTTTTAGCTTCATGCAGCTGAGAAAAGAAAACAATACAAGTATGCTCTAGCTTTTTTCAGTGACTCAGAAACTAGGATAGGATTCAGAATTTGCCTTTAAAGCTCTCCATTACTTGCAATTAAAAGCTCCTAACTTGGGAGTTGTGCAGAATGTAGCCCAAAGAATGATTCCTGACTTGAGATTCATCTTCACAAGTCTTAAGCAAAACCCTAATATAAACCATTGTTGGTATGTGAGGTTCCCATTTCAAAAGGGTAGAATTGAAAAGTAGCACCTACCTGATCATAAGTTGACACATTGATGGACAAAAGCCAGACAACTGATTACAAACCTCCTGTATAAGTACAAACAATATCAAAGTTCTCTTTATATCTTCCAGATGTCTTTATGTAAAACTGTCATTTCTGTCTAGATGACTACTAAAAGGCTTTACAATACAGTACTGTCATTTAGCACATTCCCCATGCACAGTTGCATATTGCTTTTCTGGTTGGTTCAAAATTAAAGTGGGCAGATCAGTGATGTGTCCTGGAATGAGTTTCACTTGGAGTAGGTAACTGCAGATGCTTATGCCTTGTTTGCCATCTTGTTTGAAGGCCACCAAGTTTGTTGTGTCTTTTTCTTTATGAGTTTTAATATTCACTTGCACTGTGGAAGACTTATGTTAACTTGAATAGTCAGGATTAAAATCCTTATAGAACCCCTCACAGTAAAAAACACTATTTGCAGTACTTTGTATGCCAGGTTATGCCTATGTATGATAGGTTTTTATGTTTTCAACTCACCTCAGCTCAAAATTTATTGGCAGAGACATTTTGTTCTTTAAAGTAATTAGAAAATTCATTGATAACATCTGTGTCTATTTTAACAATTTATTTTCAAAGTTGCTCATTTTCTTTTTCCTCTCCAAGACTACTACCTCTTGATAAGGTTATGATCTTGTGTAGATGGTAGATCTAATTGTCATTTACAACAAGGCCTCTTTTATCTCTTTTCTAAAGAGACTTTAAAATGGATGCAGGCATTAATAATTCAGTATTTTAGGCCTCTTTGCCAGAATGGAATAAAAACTGCCTTGAATTCAGTAAGAGAAGGTTTCCTTAAGTTATATGGTTATTTCTTATTCAGATGTCATTAAAATGTTTAAAATAGATTTATTATTAACTTCTTAAATAGGAAGAAGGAATAAGTATGATTTAAAGAATGAATTATAATTAATATTATTTCAAGGTTGAGAAACCTCACAAGGCTGTAAATCTCCATTATCAAGAAGTTAGACCTTCACCTTCTCAAATTACTTTACGTTGACCTAACTTAGAAACATTTTTGCAAGTCAGCAAGAATTTTCAGCACAAAAGGAATAATATTTATCATTGTTACCACTATATATTTTTAAAACACCTCATGAGCACAGAGTAATACTAATTAATCCTTACATTGCCCAAAGGGAGAATGATAACTCTGATTTCCATCTTTAAAATGAGGAACCTGATTGTATTTTCATTTATGCTACCATAAATCATAAAGCCTTCTACTGAAGTGAATGGAATTGCACTGCTGGGAAATCAACAAGAAATTGGTATCAGATATAGGGAAAAATGTAATAAAGGGGCTAAGTGCTTTCCTAAAAGAAAGATTTGGCTTCAAAGCTATCCAGAAAAGTTAGTGATTCCCACTTTTTAGTCTAGTACTTTGACCTTTACAAAGCACTGTCTTTCAGTTAAAAAAAAAAAAAGAGGTTTTTGAGATTAGTAACACAACACTTATTTGTAACTAAGAGTGATATCTGTTCTGCAGTAATTTTATGAGTTTAGTAGTTCAGCAGATATTTTTACTTACATATTTCTGAGAAATTATAAAGTATTACAAGGAATGCTTACAAGCATTATCTATCAAGGAGTATGGGTGGCTTGGCTATTTCACAGTATATTTAAACTACAGGGTAAATTCTTTATGAGTGATATTCATAGAAAAATTTGGGTTGGAAGGAACCTTTAAAGGCTACATATTCAAACCCCCTGCAAGGAACAGGGACATTTTGAACTAGATTAGGTTGCTCAGAGCCTCTTCCAACCTGACCTTGAATGTTGCCAGGGACAGGGTATCCACCACCTCTCTGGGAAACTTGTCCCAGACGGAATCCACCCTTGTTTAGTTTAAAACCATTATTCTTAATTCTTTTTCTATAATTTTTTTTTTTTTTTTGGTCAAAGAAAAAAGTTTCAGAAAGATTGGTATTTCTGTTTAATCTCTAAGCCTTGATTGAAGGTAGATGCTATATGATTACTGTCAAACTAAGACGACTCAAGCACTGTATTTTCCAAAGACTGCTGATAGTAGTGAAGACCGATGTTTTTGGGGACTGTCATCCTCTTCTGGTGAGCTTTGATATTCACTTTTAAAAAAAATAATTGGTTTTCAAATAAAATCACTCACACAATGGTGATGGGCTACAAGCAAAGTCAAGTTGAACTGGAAGGGGGAGTGGATCCATCAAAAATATACACAGAGACTCTCATCTGTACAAACCTCTGTGGAGATTTATACAAGTATCTTTTGAGAGCAAATAAACACACAGAAAAATCTATATAGCCCATATTAAAATCTGCAAAATCAAGTTCACTGCTGTTTTGACTTCTGATTCATTCTGCAACCAATTGATGATGTGATCTTGAAAAAAACACATCCTTAAACTGAGCACATGAATCTATTTTGACTGCTGAAAATGATGAATACGGATTTTGAAAATGGTGGTGAATATTTAAAGGATGTTCATTCCAAGAATGATCCTGCACCATTACACCAGCATACAATTCAAATACAAGCTTGTGGCTCCTGATTCCTTCTGTGGCTGTCTGGAGGGGAGGAGCAGCAGATCAAATTTTTGTATCATGAATTGTCATGTAGTTCATAAGGATGTTACTTTAAAGCAACCCTGGGAAGACCACACAAAAAGGGGAAAATGTCTGTGAAATACCCACATTAAAGCCTAATAGTACACACATAGGGCATGAAGGGAGAAGGAGGGCTTTAAATAAATTTAGTAATTATTTTATATTTATTAACTCTTTGAGGCTTTTAAGGTTCAACACGATAAAACCCTGCTTGAAATTTTAATGGGACTAGCCTACCTCCTACTTTAATTTGTAGCAGAGGCACAATCACCTTTATATATGGCTACTTTTTGTTTATAGCAGGAAGTTCACATAAGCAACATCAGACACCTAATGAGTGGAAAAGGAGAGGGGAGTAAATGCCTCAGCCTATTACCATGGATCACATGGCAAGGCACTTTTAAGTCCCTCCTCTCTGTCTGCACTGAAGGATAATTTTAATGATGTATACTTCATTAAATATTCATTAATAAATAAAGCAGTATATTAAATTGTTAGGTTATTAACAAACACTATTTCACTGATAAAAGACAAATCAGTTCACACACATATTTTTTCTTTACATTAAGTTTCTCAACACCAATGTACACACCATGTTAGATGAGACCAATATGCATTCCCTTCAGTGTTATGTTTCCAACAGATGTCAGTATCAGCTGTCTCCTTAGAAACTTCCAGAAATTATGCCACAGTCAGTATTTAGGTTCAGAGAAGTTCCCACTCCCAACACTTAGACTCTGTATGATCTGTAGTTATGACTGGTTTTATCCTCTGCAGTTTTCAGTCTTTTATTTTTGTCTTTATTTCAAAAGGGTCAATGCAAAATCAGAAGATACATGTATGCTTATGGTTTGGGAAATTTGATACCATAGTCAAGTTCATATGTAGATTCAGTAGGAAATCTCTGGTGCATTTTTGTTTTCCTCTGTTGGGCTGAACACAGAGAAATAGCTTTTGTGGAATTTCTGCATATGAAGCTCTCAGCACAGAGGTGGGAAGGGAACACCAGGGCCCTGCCCTGCTTTCCAACAGCCTACAAGAAGTCATATGCCATAGTTTGAAGCATGAAGATCATATGACTGAACTGGTCTACTGTGCTGTTGAGTGTGTTTTTTCCCCAAAAAACCCATGTGGTTTGCTTGGATTACTGCTGGGATTATTAATCTTAGTGCAGAAAAAAAGGAGGCAATTCAAAGACAGTCATCTAGGACAAAATGAAGGCATCATTACCATGGTTTTCAGATGGGAAAATATTGTTCTGACATATCATTATGGTTTCTAAGAGGATTAGAAACATTCATCTTCTGAATATGCTTTTTTTTCACTGTTGTACTTTGCAGTAAATATATTCCTTGTAGTGGTGCTTTGGCTACTCTTAGATTTGCCAAGTTAACGATAAGCCTCGCATAGCTGACTCTTCATCTGTGTCTTTTTGTCAACAGCTCTGGCAAAATCCCCAGCCAACGCAACCTGGCCTATGTCCATGCAAGTCAATGGACACCAGCTGAGAATTTGGCTCTCTCAGTGGCTTTGGCTGCATGTGCAAATTCATCGACCCAGTGGAGATAATGAATTCGGGCACTGATTTCAGTGGAATTTTTTTCTGGATTCTTTATCAGCCAGGTAAAGAACACACCAGAAATTTCTCTTGGCTTTCATCTTTAGGGAAAACCTTTTGGAAGAACCAGGAGTTGTAGAGCTTTGCTGCTGTAGCTGTCTGCAGAATTAAGCCATAGTACAATAAAAGGATATGTACGTGTTTGAGCAAACATGGCTTTAGCTGGGTCCTTTGGCTTCACTAAATATCTGAATATGGTCTTCAGACACATAAGCACAAAAAGGTGAAATAATTATAATTGTTTGAAATATCTGATGGAGAATATCATGGAAAACTAGACAATATAATTTACTATGATGTCTCCTGCAGTTCTTCTACCCATGAGTCAGATAAGGTCCAAATTGCTGATCAACTGGTGCTGCATTCAAGCCTGAGTATGTGGCAGCTATTTGCAGTGTCTGTCTGTGCTACCAAATCAAATATTTTTCTTAAGGAGGCCAGCTGGCTGCCTCTGAAATGTCCAAAGGCCTGCCCATTCAGAGGTTTACTTCCACCCTGCAAATCTCCTGCTATCTTGGGCAGGGTACATTCAAGCTGCCCTGAACATGCTAACTCATGGGATGTGCCTGAGATGAGTTTAGGGGATCACTCAGTTGACAGGAGCCAAGACAGTACCAAGAATGTAAAAAAGCAGCAAAATTCACTGCACTTAAACGGTCAGGAACTCCTTGAATTGCTAAAATAATCAGAGCCTAAGGTTCCAAGCCCACCAGAGATGAAATATGGGGAAGGCATGTGTGGCTGTCACCACTGATGCCAGAGCAAGACATGGTTCTGAGCTTTTCTGTCTGTGAACATGTTTAAGAGATAAAAAATCACATTCTTCACTTAAATACTATAAAAGATTGAGTTGTCATTCAACTTGATTTTTTCCTTAATCCTTTACTCCACCACATTCACTCCTAGTCTTTTTTTTATAAAGTGAAATGACATAATTTTTATTTCTGTGTTGTTATCATGAATGGACCTAACTACCCAAGTAAACAGGGCATGGAAATCTTCTGGTTTCTTGGTAGATTTTGCAATCCTATGACACATTAATTACATCTTTCTGTTTGTTAACAGGACTTAAGACAGGTCTGAAAGTGATTTTTAAAGAACTAGTTTAAAAAAGGCAATTATCTTATGCCTTTTAAGAGAAAATATCTACAAAATCTTCACCTTTAAAATTTGTACTTCATATGTTCAGCTCTCTCTGGACACTTTAAAATCAAATGTCCTCATTAGCCAGTTTATTGGTGTATGGCTATTGGAAGACAGCTTTTGAAAAGGTGGTGTTATTCCCAGACCTTGATTTGACAGAGGTTGAAAAATATTGGCTCTGGTGCTAAAGAATAAAAGTAGCTTCTGGTCTGGGTCTTTGCAAGCATCTGAAAATTATATTGGATGCTTGTAAAGAAGCATCTCTGAAGCCTTTCATTTTTAACCTTTTCTTTTTTTCTGATTTTTTTGCTTGTTTGTTTGGGTTTTGTTGTTTGGGGTTTTTTCAAGCTACACATGCAGGTTCTTTCAGGAGCAGGGACATTCAATCCTATAGAGGTTTGTGAGGTTTTTTCCATTATTTACCTGGCTTCAGTGTTTTTCCAAGCACCAAGGTACTTTCAGTTTTTTAAAAATGAGAAAAAAACTAATGTTGTCAGCATCAATAAATCAACAACCAGGAAGAGTCACTTCCTATCAGGATTTCAGAAGTGCTTCATGATTTTCCGATCTCCTGTCTGTACTAATCATCTCTGATGTTCCACATATGCATGGTATATAATGCCAGGTTTTAAAAAATAGCTGAGGAAGAAAATAAGGAAGGAAGGAAGAAAAGAGGAAGGGAAAGAAAGCAAGAAGAAAGAAAGAAAGGAGGAGAAGTAAGGAAGGCAGGCAGGAGATTCAATTATATGTTTATAACTGTGTAACATCCTACTATATGTGGTGGTGGGCAGGATCTCTCAGAAGTCAATTAATGCCAGACACAACCCAGTTGTTGAGAGACAGACATTAAAAAAAAAAGAGAGGAATCTCCCCCCCCACCTTATTTTCTACATATAAGTGTATATGTATGTGTATTTTCATAAATATATGAAATAGTCACACAGTAGTCAATATTCCTATATTGCTACTTGTATTCAGATCAATAAGTGAATGAAAAATGAACAAACCTAATATATCTTGCTGGCTTAAAGCTGTGGATGCCAGAAAGCTGCCACAAATACTGCCACCATCTGCAATGCAGTTGCTGAAAAGCGCCATCATTTCATGGGAGAAGAAACTGATATCATGGCTAGTTCTGCTAGCTTTTCAGAAAAACACTTGACATTACTTTTCATCGCACTAGTTAATTTAAAGTACAGAAATTATTAACAGTACTGATGGTTGGTTGGTTGGCTGGTTGGTTGGTATTTTTGTTTACAATCTTAAATGGTTTTCTTAACAGGTTTCCAGTTTGGTATGCACGTATTATTTTGAGTGTGGTGGGGATACAGCAGTGTAGCAACAATATTAATTTTATCTGTCTTTTTCATTGCAGTCAGCATTGCTTTAATGAAGTATTCACAATCTAGTTGCTCTTTTTTTTCCAATTTATTTTATTTCATAAAAGTTTATGGATAATGTGCTACTTGTGGTGTTTGGGTTTTTTTGATGCTTGAATAGGAAGACAATACTGTCAGCTTTTTGAAGGTGAGTTCTAACTCCAGAGCTTTTTGGGAAAGCTTGAAAATGGAGAACAGATGACTTGGAAAGTGGACGGTAGAAACCATTATTGTCTTTATGAGTATTTAAATTTCATTACTTCACGTGGGAAAAGGGATCTGTTACTCTTTGCCAGATGCTGGAGGCTGCTAATGCTGCCTTTGTTCCGCAACTTCATCAGTTCATGCTGCTATTAAAAATGGTCATCAGTACCCATTAAATTTCTTTGGGGATATATGCTGATTTTTATAGTCTTCAGTAGGAATCCAGAAACACACACAGGACTTCCTGAGATGACACTTCTATTAGAAACTCACCAAACTTCTTTTTGCTTTGTCCATACACAGTAACACAGCTAAACCACAGAAGAGTTGGGAACGCCAAGGAGTGATCAGATGGAAGACCCCTCTGAAACCAGAGAACAGTGTTGAAGGGAGGAACAGCCAGTGCCCCTTCCTGTGTACCCCTGGACAGAGCTGAAGCACATGTCTCAGGGCCTGGGAAGTACTTCCAAGAGCAACTCTTGGAAAACTTTTCTGAATCACCAGCTTATTTTCACTGCATCACCTTCTGCAGGATGTCTGGTGATTATTGTCCAGACTCAAGCCTTTGTAATAAAAGCCATCTTGATTTCTGCACAGTCTTAACAAATGTACATCGTGTTTATAGAGTATTAACGTCACCATTGACCTTAGGATACTTTCTGAGGAATTTACTCCTTGATGCCACAGACTGCTCTGTTAAAAATATGCACAAAGCCATCTTCAAGTATGGTAAATTGGTTCAACAGGGCCAAGTCAGTTCCACTTCCAGCAGTGCTTAAGTAGTAATTTTAAAACTGTTCCGACTGTTGAGCAAACTGTAATTAATATTGTTCAGTTGCCACAGTACTGAAAGAGAAGTAGAGAGAAAGCTGGAGAGAGATATGTTTCCATTAATATATATACCAGGGCCCCAAAAGGTTCCTTTCATTGGGATGTCACTTGGAGTGCTGAACACCAGGAGCTAATCCACTCAGGTCACACCAAAATAAAACTGACAGAAGAAAGAATGGAGGCAATACGTGAAGATGCAGAAATTACTTCTATTAGCATTTTTAATGGTGCCGTGTGACTGCCAAGGAGGTAATATAGAAAAGTGGTTTTAATGTAATGCAGAAGGTGGTAAGTGTTTTAAAAAAAAAAATCAGTTGGGATTTTGCCACTGGCCTCCACTGGGAGAGGGATCAAGGCCTCAGAGAGCTACTTTGTTGGCTTTTAACTTTGAACAGCCAATTCTTTTAAACTTTTAATTTATTATTCACATGCGCTACAACACCAATTTTGAAACATGAAGGAACAGCATGAGAGGAAGTACTTGGTTTCTGTGGGACAGAGTGAGAAGTGTTATACAGATAATTGTAAAAATTAGCTGAGTACACTACACACTTTCAGTATATGACATGACTGAAACATATAGCTGTTCTAGTATGTCATAATTTTTCACTTCTTTTAAGAAGTGTTGAACCTGATGAGGAACAGCTTGCGTTGGGTCCCACTGATTTAATTTGTACATACTGTAATTTACTAGGCTGCAGTAAAAGCAGTCATTTTGTGAGGCTATCATAAGCTCATTAGAAGCGTACTGAGAAAGCTTAATGGCTTACAACCCACAGCTTCATGCATCCATTTTACAGAGATCCCTTCCCAACAGAGCCTGACGCATGATGTTCTGTGCTGCTGGCAGTACAGTAGTTTTCACACACACTCCAGAAAATTAGAGGTATTTGTGAATAACAAGATTAAAGACAGAGCCAACATTTCAGAAGCACTTGGAGTGCTGCTGGGACAGGGAAAATCTTATGTATTGTTAACCATGGTGAGGCTGGTTAGCTGTTAAGTACTGTATAGTGTAACTAATCAAAAGCCCTAGCATCTCAGACAATGGAACAGAAATAATTACTCTCCCAGAGCTACTATTGTTTCGTGTTCAGCCTTCTCTGGACTAATAAAGGGTTTAATTTAAATTGTGTTAAGAAAATACCAGTATTAAAAAGAACTGCAGCATTCAGTTCCTCTGAACGCAGCATCAGGTAAACTGTATAATGGATTTAGACATAATGGCCCAATGGAGAGTGAAGTACAAACAAACTCCTTTTCCATATCCTTCTCCATTTGCTCTCTTTATTAACCTCCAATGCTTTAGGATAAAAAATAATCAGGGCACTTTCCAAAAAGAGAAGGTAAAAAAAAGACTTTAAAGCAATGAAAAAGGAGAAAGAAAATGAAATGCATAGAGTTTTCTGCATCCAATTAACTGATCTTAGAGACAGGTAGGTTTTTAGCATCAAGTGGACGGATGCAATAAGCTAGTCCCCCAGCTGGTAAAATAAAAATCAGGACATTTCTGTTCATATGAGTGGGACTGCTCTGATTTGACACCATCTAGCAGTAAGATTCATATTTAGAAATTTTGTCTGTCATTCTCTTCCCAAAAGGAAGAGCATGCTGCTCCTGTAGGACGCACTGGTGGCTGCTGTCCAGGAAAGCACTTTAAACACATGCATGCTCTCACAGTTGTCAGTAGACCTCATCTTCCAGTGTAAACCAGTGTGTGTTACTGGACTTGACCTACAATTTTTACTGCTCAGCAAGTTTGAGCATGTGGCTGCCTCCATTACAGATTGTGGCTGTGTGAACTCTCTCTATTCAGAATAAAATAATAAATTGACAGTTGTCTCATTTTGTCTTGTTCAACTCCTTTAAAAAAAGCAAAAATATCATTACAGGTAAACAACATTAACATTAATATAAACAACATGTCCTCTTTTTTTTTTTAGAAATATATTTCCTTTAGTCTTTTATACATTATTTTCTAACCATGCTGATGTTTCTTAATTGCATAACTGAGAGTTAAATGGCAGGTTAATTCATCTGAGCAGCTGACTGAAAATTCAAGAATATTGTGCCAAAAGCAAGGACTTGGGGGGACAAAGGCTGACACATGGCAGTGACATGGAGACTTGAACGAGTCAAGTAAACCAGTACTTGCATGCTGGAGAGCTGAAATTAAAGTGCATGTGGGCATAATGATGCCAGTTTCAAGTTTGCTTGGATGCAAGTTTACAGGTTTCTCTTCAATAGAGCTGAGCTGGTAGGTGAACAACACCCAGAAAATCTGTTACCCCTACCTTTATCAGAACTTGGAAGATGTCTCTGCATTTTTGATCTTATTCTACCAAGTCTTCCTCCTAAATACAGTGCTTCTGGGAACTGCTAGACTAGAAAATGCTGACTGCTTGCCCTACAGTTAGTTTTGTTAGAACCACTACTTTTCAGATGAGTTTAATATTATTCATTTGCAAATGAAAAAAAATAGTTTGGAACAGCATTTTTATTGTAGCTCTGAGTGTATGCACTGGTTAAAGTAAAAAATCACATTCAGCATAAATCCCCTATTATTAATTTATTCTGTGTCCACTGCATTCAAAATGTCTTTGTGTTATTATGTTCAACCTATTTGTGACTTGAATTCCAAGACTGATCTACCTTTGAGGTTAGCAGAAGTAATATATAAATTCCTAATCAGAACCTGTTGCATGCTTCTATATTTAATGTGAATGTCTTTTTCACAAAAGAAAAAATAAAATGCAAAGTGACTGATGTTTTCTGAGGTTGGTATCTTTGTTTTTGAGCCAAACACATCTTTATCAGTTTGCTCAAGGAATAACTGCTTTAAACAACTTTTTTTTTCTGAAATTTGCCAGAGTTTAGACTTCATTTGGGGCTTCATAGAGCAGCTTGTTCAGCAGGGGTCTTGAATCTGGAGAGTTCCAGAGACAACATGGGAGAAATTAAAGGTATGGTTCTAAAATATGAGATTCTTAAAACTGATTAACTTTTCTGTCAGTTGTTCCATTTCACTTTTCTCTGGGACACTCAACTAAATGAAAAAATGTGTTATGTCTGTGCACTTTGGGGTTGTTTTTTTAAATAAATAAGAGAAATCCAGTTAAATTCAAGTTAAGAATTTACATGCGGATTTTTCACCACTGAAAAAAGGGGCATTTTAACTTTATGTATTTCTTCTTTTTAGAATGTATTTGACCATTCTTTGACCCAAGACAATCCTTGACTGGTCTTTATGCATGTAGTTATTTGGCACACTGTGCATGCCATATTCGAACAACTATTTCACACAAAAACATGAATTACAGACACATAAAATTTTTGTGAACTGGGCTGTAAAATTTCTGATGCAGTATTCTCTATCTAACTTGACAGCTGGTATCTGATCTGAAAATAGTGTATTTTTCCTCAAATGCTAGTCATCCAGTTACTTTGCACTGCATAGATATGAACACATATATGGATGAGAAATACTCTGGAAAAAACCTTCTAGAATAATGGTAATTTATGTGCCACTTTGGCATGAGCATGCCCTGAGTCCATGACAGTCTCCTGGAAAATGTGTTTCCAGTGCTGCGTGTGCTTAACAATTCCCTAGATCAGAAACAAACATCCTGAGCCAAACCTTGCAACATTTATTCTTTAAAAAGAAAGTCTTCTGTGAATTGTATTCCTAAATAAAAGCCTCAGAATTGAATCTGAACTGTGCATGTGGAGGGACAGTGGATAGAGTAGATGCTCTGCAGCACTCCAGAGAGGATGATCTGGAGTGAAAAATCTGAGGAGCAAATATTCTTGACAGACAGTGTCAGAGCTGGGAGCTGTGGTGTGCAGTGTCTTCTTTCTCTGCCTTGATAACAGACCTGATGTGGTTTTGATTTGCATTCCTGTGCCAGTCCAAGCTTTGCTGACATGTTTTGGGTGTGTGCCTGGGTGTGGAGGCTCATTTTTCACAGAATCACAGAACATGCTTCATAGCAAGGGACTCATCAGGATCATCAAGTCAAACTCCTGGCCCTGCACAGGACATCCCAAGAGACACATCACGTGCCTGAGAGCGTTGTCCAAAAGTTTCTTGAACCCTTAGTTAGGTTTGGTGCTGTGACCACTTCCCTGACAAGGCTGTTCCAGTGCTCAACCACCCTCTAAGTGAAGAGTCTTTTCCTGATATCCGACCTCAATCTCACCTGACTCAGCTTCATGTTATTTTCTCCAGTTCTGTTACTGGCCACAAGAGTGAAAAGATCCATACCTGCCCTTCCCTTTCTCCTCATGAGGATCTTGAAGACCACAATGAGGTCTCCCCTCAGTCTCCTCTTCTCCAGGCTGAACAAACCGAGTGACCTCAGCCACTCCTCATAAGATTTGCCCTTCAGATTCTTCACCACTCTCGTGGCCCTCCTTTGGCCACTCTTTGACAGCTTAATTCCTTTTTTTTTATTTTGTGGTGCCCAAAAATGCTCACAGGAGTTAAAGTGAGTGCAGAGCAGAGCAGGACAATCCCCTCCCTTGCCCAGCTGGCAATGCTGTGCCTGATGGCCCCCAGGACAGGGCTGGCCCTCCTGGCTGCCAGGGCACTGCTGGCACAAACTCAACTTGCCATTGACCAGGATGCCCTTTTTTATTACTAAGGGAATCACAGCACCTGTCAATTACAGCAGATCTGGAAGGGAGACTGCATGGTGGTTTGTTACTTCTGCCTGGAGAGATGTTTTCCCAGAGCAGTGTTTTCCTGTAAGAGATCACAGCTACTCCATCTTTTTGAATTACAGTGGCAGAATGGAGATCTGACGGCAGGCTGAATTAACACAGTGCTCACCAGCAATCTGTGTAGTCTGGGAGGTTGTCAGAGAGACCACTAGTCCAGTGTAGGATGCTGGCTGTGGCTGCACTGAAGTGACAAGTAATAGGTGATTCTTAGACATCTCTCTTACAGCTGGGTGCAGTGAGATGGAGACCAGCCTCGAAGGGAATTTGATTTGGATCATCATAATTAGTAACGCTGCTGTGCTGTCAGGGTACCCTTCATGTAAATCATGGGAAGCAAACTGGTTATTACATTTTTCAATTTGTTTCCAGCAGTTTTTCTTCATAATTACACAAAAGATGACTCCTGAATGCAAGGGAATGGGCAACATTATTTCTGGTGTGTTTTGGATTACAAAATGTCTGTTTGAATTACACTGAAGGAATGTATGTGTTTGTTGCTGTAAAGAGTTGATTAAATAATGTTCTCGGGGATAAGAAGAGTATGGGATTTTATAGTTCAAGAAAACAGTTGTAAGAAAAGCCTCTACAGTAGAGAGTGGGGGAGGAGCAAAAGAATAAAAATAGCTTTCTGGGTCACAAATATCATCCATTATCACCTATGCAGTGTGCCCCATGTCCTTCTTTCTTCCTTGTTTCCCTTTCCTAGAAAAATAACTTGTTTCAGTCCTTTTTATTTTTTTTTTCAATTTTAGTATTGAGGGATTAGGGCCATGCAGCCCTATATTTACTCATTCCCTTGTTTTCCTAGCAGCACGCCTCCCTGTGAGGCAAATCCCCCCTAACAAACCCTTCTGTGAAGCTTTGTCAGTGACTGCCAGCCTAAGAAAGAAGAAGATGACGAAAATCTCCTTTCCAATAATACGTGCAAACAAGAAAACAAAGCCACTCAAGGCTGTTTTGAGATTGAACTCTTGGAGCTACTTTATGTAAAATTTCTTGTTTAGTGTGTTTGGAAATGAATGTCCCAGTTCTTCAGGGTATGAACCATATTTTCTTTGTACTATTTGTAAAGTAAGCTGTATAAAATATATTCCTTTTTGTAGAAGTTGGAATATAATGTGGTAACTACTTGTATCTATCTACATCTGTCTCTCTGTCTGAAAGCCCAATAAATGTAACAGTTATCATACCTACCTCCTTGTTACAAATAAACTCTGACACTGAAAAATATCACTGCCTCCTCTCAGAGAGCATCCTCAGCCTGTCTGTCTTCTAATCTGCAGATTTCTAGGACAAGGAATTTTCTGATCCTGTGAAAATTCTTGAGGGAAAGTGTTTTTCCAAACCCATTAGGAATATAAAAAATTAAAAAAAAAAAAAAAAGGAGAATATTCAATATTTCTGGGGAATCACAACAAAAGAAACCCCACCCTACTGGTTCATATGAGTGAAAGTGTTTTCCTGATTAGTTAAAGAAAAATCATTTGGATTTAGATTTTTTTTCCTCCAATGAGTTTTCTAAAGTGACAGTTTATACTTGCTATTTAACAAGAAAAAAATCTTTATAAATAATTCAGATGGGATATTTTGACAATTTCAAACATTCCCTGTTCTTTTTACCATGCAGAAAATTGGCTACTGACAACTCTTTCTCAGGAGATACTACTTTTAAGAAAACAACACTTCTCATGTTGCAAAAATGCTGAAGGATTCTACTCTGTCACCCAGGTCCTCTCAGCCTTATCAGGCCACCCATCCTCCCCAAGAAATATATCCACTTTATCCTGCTGCTGCTTTCTGTGGAGCAATCTAAGAGGAAGGTGAGCCACTTACTGGATTAGGGAAAGACTGTGGATGTACTCATGGACTTTAGTAAACCTTTGGCACTGTCTCTCACAGCATTCCTCTGGACAGACAGGCTGCCCATGAGTTGGACAGAGTGCTGGATGAGAAACTGGCTGGATATCCAGGGAGTGCTGGCGAATGGAGTCAGATCCAGCTGGCAGCCTGTCACAAGTGGTGTCTCCCAGGGGTCAGTGCTGGGACCTGTTTAATGTCATTATCAATGATTTATTAAGGGGGATTGGGGGCACTCTCAGTCAGCTCCTGGACATCAGCAAGCTGGGCAGGAGTGTTGATCTGCTGGAGGGCAAGAAGGCTCTGCAGAGGCATCTGGACAGGCTGGATCCATGGGCCAAGGCCAATTGTATGAGATCCAGCAAGGCAACAAGTGCTGGGCCCTGAACTTGGGTCACAACAACCCCATGCAGAACTTACAGGCTGGGGGAAGTGTTTGTTCTTTTGGTTCTGTCATCTGCTGTCAGAATTAGGTCAAACAGTTCCACTGATGGCCTATAAACTCCCATCTGCTGATGCCCTTTAATAGGCTTTGTCAAACTTTGTGTTTTGTGAGACACAGTGGCTCAGGAAAGACACTTTAGCTCTTGGTCAGTCTTATTGAATGTTTGTTTATTTGCACAAAACATGTAGGAGCCGAGTCCACAGGGAAGGAAGTGCCCAGACAGGACCAGGGACCTGACTTCTTCAGGTGTTTCATATCCCCATTCACACTATGCAAAGAGAAATGAACTTGAAAGATCCTATTTCTACTCTGCCTCTCAGGTAATTATATCCTGTCTCTGGACTGTTCTAGAAAAAGTACCTTTACAAACATTTCAAAAGTATTCACTAAAAAAGATGAATTTTCAGATGTGTTTCAGGCATGATTGTGGTTCTTAGATCTTGCAAAGGGATGCACTTAAAGTAAAACCTGAGTCAACTGCCAAAAATCTAGGCAAGGTGTTAAGCCAGTGGAATGTGTTTACTCTGCTATCTGTGTACTCATCTGTTTGCAATCTTCTCTTACTTAGCACACTGTCTCCATGAGACAATTAGTTGAACAGAACATTGATAATTAAATTGCTCATTGAATCTGTCCTGGATTTTAATTTGTTTTTGAAGTTTACTATTTGCGTCCTATTTTTAACAAAAGTAAACCCAGAGAAACACAGCAAAATATCCAGCAATTTATTTTAGCATAAATAGGCATGTATGCCATCATTAGCAGCTTTTCAGAAATTTCCAACTGAATTAAAATAATGAATAGTTGTTTAGTACACTTACTTTGATTAAGTGTCTGGCTTATGAGGTTTCACACAGAAGCAGACTTTATAACCCTGTGAGCAGCAAATGATGGAACCCTTGTCCATTGATGCAGCAAGCAGACCTTCAGGTTTGTTGTGTACCTTGTGACTTCTAGGAAAGTCATTAAAAAGTTATAATATCCCTAGCATGTAGCACATACTGTATGAATCAGGACACAGTTCTTGAGGTCTAAGATGTATTTTTCTTATACTGAAAAATTGTGTTGCTGTAACACACTGCTCTTTATTTGTTCATCTGTATTACAGGACTACCTAAATTATGTGAACTGCTGTCATAGACCTACCCAATGAAATACAGTCCTTGCTACAAAGTCTGCAGTTTTAATAAACCACATAGAAGAGAAAGGCAAATTACAGAAAAAAAATGGCACTTTTTCTAATTTTTTTCTTTTTTTATTTCTATTTTTTTTTTTGTCAAGGAACTGAGACACAGCCATCAACTGAGAAAAGTATTTAAATTCAGGCTTGAAATAGTACCTGCTTGAATAATTCTTGAGATTTTAAATTTGTTTGCATGGGATAATAGACCTGCAAAAAAAAACCCAACTATTGTACTGGACTTTGAATACTGAGAGTCATAAACATTTCTCAGTCAATGCAGCATTAAAACATAGCATTGCTTATAACTGAATCTCTTTATGCAGCCCTTGTCCTGGCACTGAGCAACTTTCCAGAAATTGACTTTGCAAATGTAATGTTCTTTTAATAAGCTTCTCATATGTAACCTAATACTGAAATAAAATTTTAAAAAATCATTAATGCTGGCAATACAGTCTTTATAATTGGTTATCGTGTCCTTCATTTACTTAACAAGGCATTTACTTGTTTATATTAAAAAGCTGCATCATGGCAGAAGACAGTATGAAATCTGAACCCCCAGCAAAATGAAGAGTTTTTCCCCACAGGCCACCGAGAGACCAGGCTTCCCACAACAGAGTTTGAGATTCAAGAAAGACACAAAAGCACCAAAATCAGAGATATGTCTGACTTTGAAAAATCTCAAATCTGCTAAACAAAACAAACAAACCAAACAGAGGAAGGAGCAGAGAAGTCTTATATTTGAAAAAAAAATTGGTTGTTAATTTGGCTGAATTTTAATTGTAGAGCTCATCTTTATTCTTGAGTTTAAACTCATACATAAAATGGACAAATGCACAAAAATTATTTTTACATTTCATTATAATTATTTCAGTTGAATTTAATATTAACTCTTCCACATTTCCCACATAACTGTACTCATCCTCTGTGCTGTTTCATAACTGCAGTTCCAGGCAGACAAATAACTCCAGTTACTTATATCCATTTCTAATGTTTAGATGACACTTTCCCTGACAGAGCACTCAGACTTTGTGTAGCCAATGGGGGAAACAACAGGAGCCAACACTTGTTTAAGAAACTCACTTAGTTTCCTTCCTTATCAAAATATTCTGAGTTCTCTTTCTGTTCTAAGGCAGTATTATGATGCATATCCCTGTGGGTTGGGCAAGACAGAGATGAACAGCTACTGGCTTCCCCACCTCAATGAACAGCAGGAATCCTTGAAGTCAGGCCAACACAGTGCCAAAGCCATTTTGCAGGAATAATAACTGCACAAAATAATATGTAACGATATCTAACCAGAAGATACCAGAACCAACCAAAGATTTAAGGTCTCCTAAGAGAGATTACTGTGCTCAGAAGATCTGTAGTCCAGTGAGTGGAACAGTGGAGGAGTCAAACTATCTGAGGTCAAGCCTCTCTTCACCTATAATATGTAATCAGGTTTTTAAACTCATTTAGACATGCAAATAGCTGGATTTTTTGCTTAAAACTTTTCTATATGTGCAAACCCCTACTTGTGGGATCTTATTTAGTGCTGTTGGAAAAACAGTTCTGGTTTTATCAGACTGGATTTTACTGACTTCAGTACTCCTTCTCTCAGAGTCTGAGCACTTTTTTTCTGTAAATAGATCAATTGATAATATTTAGAAAAAATCTTCAAAGTAGAATTTTAGACACTGTTTCTTTGTATAGGTCTTTATGACCATAGTTTTGCAAAAGACAAACAAACAAAAATATGAACAATTTTTTTAAATTAAAAAAAATTAAAGTTATTGAGTGTTTTTTATCTTGGTGCTGAACAACTTAGAAAAGATGAAAGTAGTAATAAGTGACTTGGAGAGCAGTGAAATGTCTTCCTTGAACCTACAAAGAGGATTGGGCTAACTGGGAAATTCTGAGTGATTAGAATTGCATTGAATAAAATAAAATAAAATAAAATAAAATAAGCAAGATCACATAAAATGAAGTTCCTCTTCTTGGTTGCTTACTTTTGAATATGGTGGTTTATAACTGCTAGTGTCTTAGGTTGAAAAACTGGATTCTAAGGACATAATGTAGAGACGTAGGCCATTGGGAAGAGGAGAGTAACATTTTACATTAAAACCTGAATTCTGTGAATCATTCTTATGGAAGCTGCAATATTTGGACTACATGACCTTTAAATGTGTCTTCCAAGACAAAGTATTTTATGATTCTATGTTATTTTTGAGGTGAAGTTTCTCCATGCCTTCCCCCACCTAGTATCTGATCAACAGCTTCCCTCTTCCTTGTCTGAGTGGGATAGGGTCTCACAGACTCTGAATTATGCTTTTCCACAATAACTTTTCACCTCCCACAGGTTTTTTTTTTAGTTTATTGTGAAAGAAAATTTTTTACAAGTATCATTTTTCTTTGAATGGGGTGTTTATCTCCAGCATTTAGATTGGTAAAAATGTTTAAGGATCATGTATTTCTTGTCAAGCTCAATTTTCATTTATTTTAAGAGTATTCTTCTTGTTCTCTTGTTCTTCCACATATTTTAATACATAAATAACATCCCATTGTAATTCTTTTTATCCAGCTCTTCTGTTTACCTCCTGCTGCATGTAGAAATCTTAGAAAAAGCCTATGGAGTGGAATATGGTTTTATCTCTATACCATATTTAGTACAATAAACAGTGGGAGTTGGGAAGAGATCAGCAACAAATAGAAGTTTTAAAAGAGAGGGAGAGTTAAACATGTCACTTAAATAGAACTTTTACTCTCCAGCACTTTAATGAAGAGGCTCTTTAAGTGCATTACTTTAATTTATTGTGGGCAAATGGCTTTAAAGCTGAAGTCAGATAGTTTGCCTTCAAGCAAATAGCATAGAAGTGTTTACAACATCATTAGCAGTTCTGAAGACAGCTGATCCTTCTCCAGGTTAAATAATTTAGGATCTTTGTGGGAAAAATCCTAAGCACGGCTTAAGAAACAGCTTAAGCTACAAAGTGAGCCTGACAAAGGAACAGGTTGTGGGAAGAGAAAGAAGCCATGACCATGATAGGGAGAGGCTTGGGTAGGGAGATAGGACTTACATGCAAAATGGTTGAATGTGGTATTTTTTTTGTGGCATTTGTTGCTAATCAAAGCTGCTGTGATGACCACCTCCCTTTTAGCCTTACTCTTTTATTCTGTGATGATTTTCTCCTTAGGCAGTGCTGGTATTTTAACTTCCCCATGTCTACAGAATGTGTAGAACTTTAAGTTATGAAAAAATCTGGAAGCAAATGTGTACCAAAGTGTTTCCTCAGTAACAGTGCTTATCCAGACTGCAGACAGCTGGCCAAAAAAATATCCCACCAAAAAAAAACCCAACCAGAAACAACCAGCCCAACTCAACATAATCTCCTATGCAAAGAAAGATCAAGACCTTTAAAATGATGATTTAAGTCTGAGGTGACTTGAGTTGCTTCCTGGCTGCATCCACCTCACTCCATATTTCTAGTAGAAGCTTAAAGGTAGGAAAATACTAATTTCAGTGCTCAATTTCAGTGCTTCAGTGTGTATAATTCAATTGAATGAGAACAGACTTTTGAGTGTCTCAGAGGCAGAAGAAATGTCCAGAATCATTTCAGAAATGTTTTGTCTTCTAGAAATAGCCAGGAACTGGCAATAGTCACAGCAATTTGCATCCATGTAGTTCAGAGGTTGCATGGCCAACTGATTACAACTACAGTATTTCTGTACTGTGTTCTGTGTTGTAAATTTTGCTATCAGAAAGTTCATGCCCATTTTCTTCTCTTTCTCCTCATCTGCTATTCCTTTTGTCCTTTTCCTCAGTGTGACTGCTTGGAATCTTTCTACAGAAACTGGAGAAGTATTGAAGTGCTTACTTTTCCCCACAGAAGCATGAGAATAGAAGATGTCAAAGACATCCTGGATTGCTGGGAGAGAGCAAAGGGTATATGATCACTGAAAATTGCTCCCTAGATGCCCTTGGCATCATTACATCCATGGTTTACTGACACACAGCACAAGTAATCTCCGAATATATGTAGAGCAGCAACAGGAAAAACAGTCACTGAAATAAATTCAAATGTGAGTCATGCAGTGCTAGCTACTAAAAGGCTGATTACCCTGTCCTGTATGATATCCATTGGTTCTTTCTTTGTTGTTTTATATCATTTCAAAAGAAAATAATTTAGACTTTGCAATGTGTGTTGTCCTAGGTAACCTTTGATAGTGAAAAACACATCAAATCATAACAAACTTTCATGTTACGTAAAAGAATCTAGAGATACATCATTTGCAAAACCAGTAATGGAAAAATTAAAACCTTCTTATAAAATAGACAGCAAGCAGTTTTATTAATTTAGGGTCTTTTAAAAGAACAGTTCAACTAAATCTGTTCAAATTCAGGGGTTTTAACATTGCAAAAAATGTGCATATTTCATAACTGATAGATCTGATCAAGTATTCAGGGGGTTTAAGATCGCAAAAGGGAACAGACTGCTTTTAATCCCAATGAAGAAGACTTTCTGTGGGCTGTGCATTAAATGCATTTCCTTTTCTCTGATAGAAAGATAAAAGGAAAAAAAATCCAGAAACCTTAACCAGAAAAGACAAAGTGCCTGAAAAACACACTGACAACAAGCATTGGCATGCATGATTTTATAGAGGCTACCAGACAGAAAGCACAGAAAGTTTCTATAAGCTGGAAAAAGAAATTTGAGCTGGGATCCCTGAAAATTAAATACCATGGCCATTTAAATCCAAAGTAGAGTGAGAGGCAGACTAAGCTGCAATAGTTTCCTTGAGCTCTTTCTTACTGTTGCATGGCTTAATATCCTCCAGAATGTTATGCAGGATATATCCACATGAGAGCAAGGGAAATAATAGTCAATTGAAAAAGTGGCAAGACAAAATGCATAAGACAGAAAATTGCTCCAAAATGTTCCTCAGAAAATGATTTTTAATATCAAAAGACATTTTCAATCTATATTTTAATTCATTTTTCTTTTATATCTTGGGCAATTGGAATGAGGGTTTTAAGACTTGAACATCTGTTTTAAAAATCCTCCAAATATTGTTTGGAGGAAAATTATCTCAGGTGCAGAGGGTCATCACAAGGTCTTTCTATCATTCATGCCAACATCCACTCTTCATCCGTTTTAAGTGGTGAAGGAAAAGACAGGTAGGAGAAAGAATTTCATTCAGGAAAATGATAGCAAAGCATCTACTAAGTCTTTGAAACATTGCAACATATTGTTTCCTTCTTTCTTATATACTTGGCTTGTATATTTTTTCAAATAAATTATTATAGATGACATCAGCAACGCTTTGCTCAATAATAGTGTGCTCAATATCAACAGAGAACTTCACCTATGACCTTTTAGGATTTCTATTCACACTTAATTGTGATTTTTTTTTTTTTT
>VXAC01002062.1:422563-510261 GCA_013399225.1 Rhipidura dahli
TTCTTCTGCAGTGTTCCTAATGGAATAGCACAGAATGGCAACAATTGATTAATCTTTAAATTAAGAAACAATAAGTGGTTCCATATATCAGCATTTTGTGGGACAAGAGGCATCAGGTATAATTAAAAGAAGGGACAGGTGGGAATATTAATTACAGATGAAATTCTGTCCAAAAAGAAATTCCATCACAAGCTCTTTAGCAACAAAATCCTACTCGATTGCTGCACCTCAGGCTGTGTCACATACCCACCACAAGCAGATGTGTCTTGCATTCAGACAGGGCAAGGTGCTGGCACACGGCCAGCAGATTAAAATGCCTCAAGGTGCATCAGCTGCCAGCATGGGGACCAAGTCCAAGGGATCCCTGACTGCCCTGGACAAGCAGCATCTCTCCTTCACAGCGTTGTGCAGGTGGGGGATATTCTACAAAACAACATCAACGTTTCTGATGGGCCCTCACAGGCAAGGAGGGAGGTTTACACAGTGGGGGCAACCCAGAGCAGCCTGCAGACTGCTATTTGTTATCACCATTTTGGTGTGGATACATTTTTTTTTTCAGGGCTTTGTGTCATTCTTTCAGGAACCTTCATTTCCTCTGTTTGAAGAAGGGTAGAGGGGCAGAGGGTTATCCCATTCCCTGGCACACAGGTCGTTCTTGGGAAATCTCTTGCAGCTTCTCTTGTCGGTGATCAATCCATTTTACTATCTGTGCACTCTGGAACTCGTAAAGCTTACAGAATGTTTCTGAATTTTCAATTAAGTACAAAAAAAAAAAAAGTGGCAAAGGTGTTATTTCTGTTTCTGTGTTTACATTTCCTTCTCTTTATTCATGTTAGTGCATTTCATGCATTGTCTGGAAAGCCAGGAAAAGGCCCTCTCACCATTTGAAATCTCCAAGGACATGTCATACAAGAGGCTGTCCAAAGAAGGGTAGGCAATATGTGCTGAATTTTCTGCCATGTCAGAATACAGACCCTTAAAGACCATAATTAGTGTTCATTATAATTAGTGGAAATTTTGTGTATATTCCAAACAGGAGATGTGGGAATCTCCAACATAATCTCAATTCATAAGAAATTTAATTTTAACAACAAGCAAGTCTCAAGCATATGGCTTTCCAGATGAATTCTTTTTCTCATTCTTTCTTTATTTTCTTCAAATTGCAAAATCGGAGGATGGGTGATAGATAGCATTTGATACAAATAACACTTGAGAATGTAGTTAAGCTCAAAAAGAAAGACTGTTCTGAGATCTGAAAAGTGACCAAAAAAACAATAAATGCAAAGTAATGATAAATGGAATGCACTGAGTTGAAGAAAGTCTAGCAAGGCATAAGCTGGATTGATGATCACTGGAAGTTATTTATAATTTTTGTTAAGTCGTTAGTAGTCAGGTCTATTAGTAAAATGCAAAGACTGGAAGAAGTTTAAACACCTCATAGGCCAAGGAGAAATATATCAAAAGCACTGTGTTCTGTAACTGTATAAACAAAAAAAGAGAAAAATTAAATTTGGCATTATGTGTAATAACATTTGGCAGACACAATGTAAGAATGTTCATTTGATGAAGGAGACAAACCTGGGGAGTAATAACGGTGTAAGAAGCACAAGAGATTAGCTGTGGACAGCAAAGTATTCATCAGTTTGCTATGTGTAACAGCTGCCAGGAAAAGGGCAGTGCAAATTTAGGCTGCACGCACAAAGACATCCTATGGTCGAGGAGGCAAGTAACAGTATCTCTGCAGCTTCCATGTCATGCCAGTTAGACTCCTGCATGGTGATGGGTGGTTTTGGCTGCACATTATCAAAATAAAGATACTGTGAATCTGGAAAGGGCTTTAAGGAACAGCAGCAGAAATGGTGAGCTGGCAGGAGGGATGGGCATCTTTGGGGAGAGAAGCTTATTTAAAGAGATGCCACCATCCTGAAAACCACTTAGTTTCAAATAAGGAATTAAAGTACCTTAAACTATTCTTCCTTTTTCCCTTGACTCACCCTACCAAATAGATTTTTTCTATTTAATTCATTCTGGGGGATTTTTTTGGAAATGTTTTTAGAATTTATATTTAGTATTAACAAGAACCCAAAGTAAAAGGACATTCAGGCAAAAAGTTTCTGTTCAGCTGACTGTGTCATCTAGTGCATATAGTTTAATTAAATCACAAATAAAAAGAGAATTGATCTACAAGTGTTTCATCTTCAACAGCAAGACTTAAACCCAAATTATTTAAATGCAAGGAAGCATAATTAAGTGTAATATGAATCTGAGAGAAGGGAATTATATTTGAATACCGGGATGCCATTCTCACTGAAAAATTTTTGATATTAAAAAAAAGGTGCTCCAGTCTCAAAATCTGATAAAACTGAGCTGAAGAAATTATATGAAATATGCTGTTAGGATTGGTCCTGTAGTCTCAACAAATTTAGCAGGTCTTAAAACTTCTCCGAGTTTGTCTACATTTATGAATCTCAGATAATGCATATCATTCATCAACTTTTATAGTGGATCTTCTCAGAGACCAGACTTCCTTCTCATCCTCTCTTACACACACATGCAGGTTATTACACGTTTAACATCTACAGCAAAGTTCTCCAAGTAACATAGCAAATGTAAACATATGTTATCCATTAACTCTAATGAGGTGTATATATTTAAATTCTTATTTGGCTTGAGGTAGATAGACATATATTAATTTTTTTCCCCAAGCATAACTTAAAATTTGAAAACCTCTAGTTTATCAAAAGTATAAAATCCAAAAGTATAAGCAGTCAGTAAAACTTAGTCTTCTATCAGCTTTTTTGTTCTATTTGGCTTTTTTCAGAACTTTTGTTTTATTTTATTTTATTTTCAAAAGAGATAACTAAGATTGAAGAGTGACTGATAACTGTGGGTCATAGTTGTCTCAAACACTGAAGAAAAAGTTTAGAACTTGTGGAAAGTTCTCTAAACTGGAAACATATCCATTTTCATTGAGGGAATGGAATATGCACATTTGCCCCTACATATCATGGGATGAGCAGAGCCAAGTCCAAATGATCCAGGAGATGTGCTCCTTAACGCATCAGTCAGCATTGTCTTGGTATTATGGCAACAGTCTCCTCTGTTGGTCCCCAAATCCACATTACCACCTCAAAGCAGTTCATAATCGTTCACATCCTTTCTGCATCTTCCTGTCCCATTATCCACCTGTTTAAATACAACACTTCATGAGTCCTTTTCCTTCCCTCTCTGGGTTTTGTTCTGTACTGAAGGTCTCAGTGCTGAGCAAATGCATGAGGCAGCTGGCCAAACTTAGTGGTAGGAAAAGCTGCAGTCCTAGTCCTTTTTTTAGTTATGGATATAAATCTGGGATAACTTCAATGAAGAACAATAATTTTTGTAGACATTATTCAGATTTTAAATGTGTTTGTTTCTCAGAATATGTACATAATTATTTTTTAAGATAGATAGTGACTGTTGCTAAGCTTTGGGAGAAAAAAGATATGGAAAAATAAAAACAGATACTTAACTATTTCTTTTGCAAACAATTTTAAAAATTCCCATTAAAATTACATTGCTCCTTAAGAGTTATTGTTTCAGATTTAGAGATGCAGTCTTTACAAAAAAAAAAGGGAGCTGTTTCTTTTTCAAAGGTAAATTTCAATGTTTCCTCTACTAATCAATACCTTCTGATATCTCTATAACATAGGAGGGAACAGTGTGATGCTATTTATCCTCTGACTTCCTATACACACTTCAGACATACAGCACATGCACACAATAGTTTGTGACTATGTGTAGTTATACACATCTATAAAAAACGTGCACACATTATCTTACTTTTTTTGCATTATCTCCTGCCTATGGTACAGGTTCAGTAAATAAAATATTATTTAATCTGCATTGACCACTTCTTTGATGTCAAGTAAATAAATGTTCCTAAATTATTTAAATCATTAATATGACTTTTCTAGCTAAGTATCTACTAGTATTATGAAGCATTTCCTGTGAGCTGCTTGTTTTGCACAGCTCAGGTAAAAGGAGTTGGCAGCATGGTGTCAAGAATAAACTTTAAAAGGACTCTCTAAAAGTAATGCTTGGAAGGTATTCATTTGACCTTCAGTGACAGAGCTTATGCCTTGCAAATTGATTAATACAGATACAATATCAAATCATTTTTCATACAATTTTTTAATGTTTGTTAAATGCTGGAGCAGTATGTAAACAGAGTATTTGGCATTTTTATTAGGCTGCGGAACTCAGTCATTTCCTTTGCAACAACATCTCATAAACTATTTTGACAGTCTAATAAACTATAAAAAGCTGTGGTAAAAACTGGCTCTGAATGTTATAACCGTACAAAATGGAAAGAGCAAGAGAAAACATCTATCACTGAGATTATTATCACTGTTGCCATGGCAACCTGGTTGCAATGGCAATATCTCCATGGTTCTGCTGTTTGTTATCATCTTTCTTGATTTTACATCATTGAAATTGTAGTAATTACACTCTGCCTGATGAAAAATGCATGCTGTCATGGCAACTAAGTCAAATATTCTTAATCATTTCACCTCTTCAATCTAAAATGTAATTGTTTGTCAGTAAAATAGGTTATACAGAAGGCTTCTATGGACTTATGATTGCCTAAAGTGTTTTGCAAAAATTGTGCTTTTAGGCTCAAGACCTTAAGCTAAACTAATAGTCTACCATGGTAAACAATGACTCATTAGAGAAAGTAATCAGTTCTTATTAATTGTAGAGTAACTGTTCTAATGTAATAGAATAATGAAACATAAAACATATTACTTGAAATCAAATGCACCAGAGAACAGTGACAATATTCCTAAAATCTTGAAGTAAATTATATGTAATTCAGATTCTCTGTTCATTTCACTTGAGCTCACTTGCCACTTTCATCTCATGAGGATCCACCTAAAACTTAAAATGCTTTTATTTTGTAGTACATAGTGACTGTTCCCTCACCTCCACAAATACTCTTTTCTGTAAATTCAAGGCTGGAGATTTGAAACATTGAAGACAATCTAAGGGAAAATAGGAATAAACACATCAAAATTTTGAGTATTATATTAAAATTCACATCTCTTGCTTTTCCCTCTGGTCATATACTGTGCCTCTTTTCAAGCTAACTGTAAAACAAACTTTCAAAGGGACCTCTGTCTGACCTGATAATTAAGCTAGCAGTGTTGATTCTGCAATGCACTACAAACATTATTTTCTGAGATACCAATTGCAGATACCAGTCATCAAATTCATAATTTTTGTTTTCCAGGTTATGCCCTTATCTCACTTTTGCTCCTCTGACTATCACTTAAACAGCAGTTAATTGTTACATCACTAAACTACGGTGATTAATTAAAGGGCCAAACTTGCTGAGGATTTTTTTTTTTTTAATTGGACATGTTTACCTATTCTTGAGTACATCTGATAAATTTGTTCTTGTCACTTTACAATGAACTGAATTCTACTGATACTTACTTATCACCTGGTTTTGTGCATGAGCTCTGCTTTGTGGTTTTTTCAAGCCTTTTACTGCTGTTCGTGCACAAGCAGATGGTTCTAGTTAAGTTGAGGCACTGTGTCAAAGTTTCTGCTTCAAGCACAATTGTTTTTCCTATTGATATTTTGTATACATTGAGATTTTTTTGCCATCTGGGGAAAATGGAAGAACACTTCCTCAACACTGAATCAATTAGGGATTTGTTTTGTTTTCTTTTGTGCTGGGAATAATAGTGTGCACCCAGGCGCCCAGCCCTGAATTATTTCTTCTTGAGTAAGTTCTTCATTTAAATACCACACAAATATTAATGAACTCTTCAGAACACTTCTGCAAGAGAAGGAATCATGGTTAGTATGAAAACGAGACATGGAGAAATGAGGAGCCTTATTAATGGCCACACAAAAGGCTATGAGATACCCTGCAATAAAACCCAGAGTTTCATTAACATCTTACCTAAAAGATCATTCTTGTTTGAAGGCCAAACCATGAACTCTTCACCCAAACAGTATTTTCATTGGAATTAATGGGACTTTCTCTCTTACATGAATCCTCTTGTAACACCATGGTGACTCTGTTATGTGTGGAATTAAGGGAATTTTAGGGAAACTGCGATAAAATGACATGCCAACTGGGAATGTGCTGAGCCACTGGCAATTGTTTCCCAGCAGGGAGTAGGATTTCTGCCACAAAGTTACTCAAAGCTGGGTAGAAAATGTGTCCCTTTGTGAGAAACATCCCGCTACTTTTAATTTAGATGCTTCTTTCTCCAGAAGAAATTAAAAGCTACATATGTCCAATTTCCCCAAGAGGGAATCATGCTGTCAAGCCCCATTACCATAGGGAAAAGAAACCAAATTGAAAAAACATTTGAAAACCAGCCACTAAACAAAAGACAAATTTGTGCACTATTCAAATAACTGTAGCAATTTGAAATTGTCCACCAAATGCAAATATCAAGCTTTAAAGAGCAAAAGCCACAGGCTGCTCAGTCAGTGAAACAGTAAAAATGGGTCAGATCCCAAAGAGCTAAAGTATTGCTCAGCACTCACCCTGCACTGAGTTTCTGCTCCTATTAAACTTTTTGTCTTGCAAGTCATAGGTATAAATTAAGAGGGCAAAATGCATAATCCTTTTCCAGTTAACTATCTTTTTTTTTAATCTCTTGGCTGTCCTAAGACTTCCAGCCTAGACTTGGATGTGGTTCTGCCATTTGCCCCATATTAATTTCTACATCAACTTTCTCAGCAGAACCTCTTCACATTTATTGCCATTGGTAAGGTCCATTAAGTTACAGATGTTGCTCTTTTATTCTTAGGAACCCTAGAGCCTTTCCAGGAACCCTAGAGCCTTCCCATTTCTTACTGTCATCTGGGGTTTTCAAATGCTTCTAGATAGACATCTTTCCATCACCTTTAATGGATTTTGCATCAGGCCATACCCTCCTGACTTTGTTTTAAATTTTCATTAACTAGATGTTCACTCAGGGTGCTGCTGCCTAAGCTTTAACACCAACAGCTCTGCCTGGTGTCCTGTGATGCTTTCCAGCTTCTTGGCTCAGTCTCTGTGCCACAGACATCACCAGTCTGAATCTGCCACATCTTTCATTGGTGTCCCAGTGTGTAGCTTCACCACCCACACCACAGCCTGGCTGTGGTCTCCTACTCTGCACACTGCCTGGCACGTTCTGCAAGACCAAGAACTTCTTGCCTGTGACATGAGATCAATTTTGGCCTCGAGGACTGGAAACCCCAGCATAAGGAATGCAAATATGATAATTTAAGTTGTGAATTAATAGTAGGCAGAAAAAACAAAATAGCTGATAAGAGGGGCATTTCTTAAGCCTTTTTTCAGCTTTGTCTGAGCCACTGATGGAGTGGGAAACCTAACTTCCACTGCTAAATAATGCAGCAAGCTCCAGGTGAACATGAAATCACTGTTAGCAGAAATTTAATCAGAATAAATAAAATCTGTTAATCAATTAACTAATGCTTCATATCTGATTTCTTTTTCTTCCCCTACTGCTATGTATAATTTACCCTAAACAATTTGTCATGACTGTTTACACAAAAGAAGATGTGGTCCCTGTGCAGAAGAACTTAACAGTCACATTTTAAGCTTGACCTGGGCTGGATGCAGGACCAAGACAGAAGGGTTAACAGTTGTCTTGTCTCTGTGCCATAGGCCCTATATTACTAACAGATAATGGATTTTTGTTTGCTGACAAGGGAGAGGTTTGTACTATGACAACAAAAAGGTCAGCCTTTCCCATCCAGTGCAACAAAACAGTGTTTGTGAAATTTCATGTGGCTAAGAATTTCCTCATGGTTTTTGAGATTAGAAAATATCTGTGAAGTTTACTGTGCACAATACAAACAAGAATGTAATATTTATAGTATAGACAAGCTACAGAGTTTCACATAAGGTCATTTGGTAGGTGACTTTGCCTGCTATCTGTTGGGATTACTTTGTAAGTACTAGGAATATATTCTGCACTCTAAATAGCGTCTTCTGTCAAGCAATAAAACTTTTCACTTGTTTTCCTGAAGTTGAGAGACAAGGAGTTTTTTTCTTCCATAATGAAAATTACTGTTATAAAGCAGATGCACCCTGACTCCTTATTTTCTGTCCCACCTTTTAGTGAATGTATGCGTCATTTGAAAAGAAAAAAAATTAAAAAGTAAAAATTGGAAGATACTTTCATAACATGAAAAGGTTTTATCAGAAAAAGCTTTGTAATATCCTGAGATTTTTGATCAACAGAGCAATGTAACTGCTCAACCTAAGATAAGTAAGTACATGCTGAATGAGGACATAGAGCATAAAACAAAAGTAAAAAAGAAGAAACCAAATATCTCTCTTTATTTCTGGTACTTATAGAAACAGACACATTCAGTAAGGCAATCTCCTGCAATGTATTGATAGATGAATTTTTGCTGCCCTTACTTTTCTCCTGCAATTTTTGATGAATAATATTTCTGTTGTTACTTTCATTCTTACTGATTCTTTTCTGTTTTATTTGTATTTATGCTCAGAAACTGTAAAGCAAATATAGAAGTAGTTAGATACTTTGCCACAATGTCTTTGCAGTTACAAAGGAGTTGCAGAGGCTGATGACAATTTTGTAAGATATGCTACAAAAAGGTCATTTTGGAACTGGAAAATGCACAGATTATAGACAGTTTGTTTAAGAAGAGATCTAAACCAAAAATAAATTATTCTTTGTCATGATAGAAAGCAACATTAAATATTTCCTTAAATCCTTAAGGCAGAAATACTATTAATGTGTAGAAGTACGAAAGAATTTGCATGTCACTTTTATCTCAGTAGGTCTTTCATTTCATAATGAGACCTGAGACGTGAATTTCTATTCCTTCTTTCAAAAATTTCCCATAATAGCCTTAAGGCTGGGTCTAATAATTCTTTTAATAAAAGTGTGCTCTGTAATGTGAATCCAGAACATGAACTTAGTGAAAGGTGCCTGGAGATATCCATCAATTCTTACTTCAGACAATTTAATATTATCTCCTTTAAAGATCTTCAGAATCAGACCAGTGTGTTGGGACAACAATGTTTCACTGAAGTGATGACAAATTTGCTGCATTGGGAAAGGTTCTGAAAAAGAGGATCAAGTCCATCACATGGATTTTGCAGTGAAAAGTGTCAGTAGACTCTGCTGAGTGACTGCATATGGCAGCTCACAAGTAGAAGTTGACATACACATTTTAATTGCAAAATAAAGTGCAGTTCATATCAGCTCACAGCAAATTCCTTCAAATCATAAAAATCCAAGACAAGTTGTACTAATCCCACTTTAAAATACCTGTAAGACAGCAGAAAATCTCAAGTGGAAAGACTCAAAATATGAATGTGTTGGGGGTTTTTTTTGTTAACAACAAGATTAAAAATCTTAAGGGATTTTCTTTTTTTGGAATGGAACCTTCCTTGAAGAAGGCTACACAGAAATTTCAGACTATTGTATATTGTCCTCCAAAATGCTTGAATTGGTTGGATTTGCTGACAGTCTCTTCTGCCTGGAATTTTAGAAGCCAGCTGAAGGAAGTTGGCTAATTAGCAATAATGATGCCCCTTCAAAAACTGGAATTATTAAGTAGGTCCAGGTTTTTATGAGATGGGTTCAAAGACAAAGTGTAGTTTCTTGTGCTATCTAAAGAGCTACTTCTCATTAAAAAAAATATTTTATTTGAAAAATTAAGGGCCAAGATAATAATAAAAAAACAGGCCCTGAGCTAAGTTCCTATATCTGACAATTTGTACTATTTTTGCTGTGACTTATTATGTCAACTACACCACACCTTGAGTTTCCCTGAGCTGGGAGAGAAGCGAGGTTGAGGAGATAAAAGGAATTATTTCTCCAGCTTGCTCACACCACTGCCCACATTAGTTTTCAAAGAGGGATCAAAACAGTTCAGTGCAGAAGAGAGCCACCAATTGACCTCGACACCCGCTATGGCCGTGCACTCTTGCCAACCCTTCTTTCACAGCTATGATGTATGTCATAGTACCTACCCTTTTATTTCCCTAAATAAGTGTATGACCCACGGAAAACTCGAGCTCTTGCCTCTCCAGGTGTGTGTTTTACTCTGTGTAAAGAGCACACAGGGTTGTTTTTGTAGCCATGGGTGTGAGTCACCTTCGCTGTACAGCTGATGGTCCTGGGTGCAAAGGCTGCGTGTTAAACTCACACATCTTGGCCCACTGCCTCCTTACCAAGGGTAGGTACTTCATTTGGACAGGCACAAGACCCTTCCCTTTCAGAATTATCTCTGTGTCCCTATATAGACTGCTTTCACTTTACCTATTTCTCAAAATTAAGAACTTTGGAAAACAAAACTAAGAGAAAAGAGTTATGTTTTTCTAAACAGAGCAAGTTAGCGAGTCCTTCTGTATTTCCAGTGTTTCAAGACAAGTTGTTTGTCTTTTCCTTTGTACCTTTTGAGATCTGTGAGACTGCCTGTAATTAACCAGAATTTAGCAACGGACCCAGCACAAAAGAACCAATATATAGGCAGGTAGCATACCCTCTTCAAGATTTAAGCTTCTCAAAAGTAATAATAAGACACTGGCAGTAGATAGTTTCAAATTACTTTTCTTTTCTAATTGGCAATTAGATCTAATTAACTTTTAGTTAATATTCAATGATTTCCTTTAACAAATGGAACCCTGATGAGATCACATCTGTTAAGACCACTTGGTTTGTGTCTCCACTTTCTGTGTATTTCTGTAATTTTAAATTAATTCAGCTACAGTCTGAAAGAAGATCATGTATCAGCTGGAATGAAAGTATGCATTTATCTAAAGTTACCATGAATCCAGGAAACTGAAACTGTAATTTGAAAAATAACATTGGTATGTAATCCTCAGGGCTTGGAGAGAAAAACTTGTAGAGATCAAACTGGAAGTTTGAATGTATTGGGGGTTTCTTTGATATTAGCTGGATTCTTTTTGTGAAATAATTTAAAATATTGCTCTGATTCTTGGACACAATGGATAGAAATTTAAAGAGTCAGGTCCTCAATTACTAGCTGCAGAGGAAGAAAAAAGACCGCTGGATGAGTATTCATTCAAAATAAGCTGAGAATTCTGTCTCAGTGTATATACAGTAAATATATTTTGCTGATTTTGGGCCTTAGAAATTAATGTTAATATTTATTTGAGTCTCCCAGAATAAGTAACTGGAGATAGCATATTACATTATATTAACAAGATAAGAACAAGCAAATAAGTATACTTAAGTCTTTCAGGAACTCAGCTGCAAAATTTTATCTTTACATGGACAGTCCAGCTAACAAAAATAGAGCTGCTTGCATGAGCACAGAACGTTTGCCTCAGTAAAGGTTTGTGGGACAGTCATCAGGCACATTTTGTTCCCTCAGCTTTCCAGGCACTGATTTCATTCAATATCTATTTTTGTTTATTGCTTTTTTATTTTCTCACATTGAATTAATATGTGTCATGGATGGATTTTTTTGCCACTCACCCCATGTTTTTCCTTCTGTTTCTGTCCCACTTTGAGTGTGTTCTGTGCAATCTCTCAGTAAAACAGTCTGCAAGTATATCCTTGGAGACTGTCTCTATTTTAATCCTGCTGATTAGGAAGACTTTTCTAACTCTGTTTTGCATCAGTTAAGTATTTAATTATTATACAGGTATCGTTCATCTTACATGGATTAAAGTACATTTTGGCCAGCAGAATAATACATTCCTATTTGAGAGAAATTCATACCACACAGACCACAAAATCAAAGTTTGGTTATGATTAGTTGTTCGGGGTTTTGATATTTGAATATCAAATTCTATTTCCTTCGCAGAAAACAAGAATTTTAAACTTTGCTTGAAGAACCAAAGTGAAACAAAAATGTCAGTGCACAACATTTTTATTGTTAAAATGTGGTGCTAAAGTTGAGGCATGTAACAAGCAAAATTTACAGTCGTACAAATCTACACAGAGAAGCTGGATAGAAATAGCAGAAAACATTATTCTTTGTATAAAAAACATATATCATAAAGGGGTTTTTTTGGCTTAAACATAGGTTTGCTATGTATCAGACCTCTGTCACTTCATTCTTGCTATTCAAGATTTTTTTTTTCCTGCCTTTTGAATTGAACTTTGGTTGTTTGAATGCAAAAAGCTGGGCTTTTATCACAATCAGCAAAGGCTATTACTAGCTTCCATCACATTACCTAATTAGGATCCCAAACCTGGCTTTAGCCTTGGTTATGATAGGCCTGGTTCAATTCTCATGTGCCATAGCTCATGCTGTTGTGAGTACTCTGACGTGGTGGAATTATTTCCAACTTTTACCTGTGATAGTTAAATGGGAATGATGGCTGCTCAGTCTGCTGCCAAACTCTTCTGTAATTTAAAGTCGTTAATATTTCAGAAATCAAGTAAGACTTGGTTAGGTGGAAACCTTCTAAAGACAACCTTACAAATACTTAGGAAAAGAGTAACTATATGATGATATGTAGGATACATTTTTATCAGAAGAAATAACAAACCCCCAAACCTAAAACAAAATTTGAATTCCCGTTTTGATGTTTAAGAGCACTCTACAGATTCTGTATTTCATTCTTTGAAGCAAGGGTCTAGCATCTTAGGGAAATGTGGAATATGATATGAAAATGGGGTTGTTAATTAGCTCTAATACTTTGCCTAGGACAGGCTTTTGTTAATTATATATGCCTAGGTTAAATATTAATCATTAGCATTTATAAAGAGCTTTGCATTTTTTTTAAGTACTCAG
This sequence comes from Rhipidura dahli, assembly GCA_013399225.1. Taxonomy (NCBI): domain Eukaryota; kingdom Metazoa; phylum Chordata; class Aves; order Passeriformes; family Rhipiduridae; genus Rhipidura; species Rhipidura dahli. Next base: position 435,326 of record VXAC01002062.1, read on the forward strand.
CAAACATAAACTAATTACATGTCACAATATCCTGTCTAATTAGACGACTGTGTAATTTCCCCATAAGATACATTATTTTTCACTTCCTATCACTGAACTATTTTGTAGTTGCTAAATGGTTTCTTTCCACTCCAGGAATGATCAAACTTCCAGTGTCATCTCTCCAAGTTTTTCTCTCCAAACCCTGAGGATTACACACCAATGTTATTTTTCAAGAAAAAAAATAAAAATCAAAAACCATGAAAGCTGCCCAAGAAATTTCATTTTCTCACTGGAAAATTCTAAGATTGTTGTTTACTTATAGGAAAACATTTTTCCTGATGAAGCTCCTGAATAGAAAAAGAAAAAAAAAATTTATTTCATTGCACAATGAGAAAACATTACAAATGGTGTTTTCAGTAAAAAAGACTTTGGGAAGTCTTTTCACTCCAAAAGTTTGGTTTCTTTATATTAAACAAAAAAGAAACACACCTTACAAGCAATTTTCAGCAGGAACCTTTTGAAATCTTTCATTCTTTGGCCCAATCAGCTTTCTGCTGCTGGGAAACATTTCCAACTTTCAATATATGCAGCATGAAGAGATCTTCTGTGCATCCTTGTAGATAAAATACATGTTGCCTTGGCTTTGAACATTGTTAAAACATAAAATATGTCTATTTGTCTGTTTTTTCGTGTTATGCATTCTCAACATTTCTGAAGGCATCAGTTCTGGGATCAATTGGAAAGCGAAAAATGAAATTTATGTCTTGTAAAATCAAGTGATATTCTTAAGTCAAGGATAACTTATCGATAGAAGACATTACATAGTATGTGTCTGAGCTCAGCTTTTTTGGGTATGGTAAATTCTGCCACATGTGACAATGCTGAGATTTGTCCTGTGAAAACTGATGTCACTATCCTTGCTGAATGGCAAATTTCTTTGAAAATACATTACATCAATACACCTGGAGTGATTTAAACGTGAATTTCAAAAAATTTGTTTCTTTCTTTTCTGTAGGATGAGACCTGTCTCTTAAGAGATACCTGTCTCTGATATAACCTGCCACCAAACTGCACCTTGGTATTTACCATGTAAGCTTGGAGGAGCTTCTCTGCTTCTGTTTCTTGACTCACATGTCAGACCCAGGGTGTGTTAGGGCACTGCTAATGTTACTAGATTTGCTTTTACTGTTTCTTATTTCAACAGGAGGCAACTTGAGTCAGGACTTTTCCTAGTCCCACAGAGCAACATCTTGGATATTGGGCCATAAAAAGCTCTTTATGCACGATGGGCAGAATGAACAGCCGTTTTCTCCTAGTGCTTGACAAGGTTATGAAGTTGTCAGCTTTCATTGTTGCTCACAGTTGTCAGTTTGCCCGAGCAGATCCTTGGCACCAGAAGGTGACAAGGTGACATGGCATTTTTCACTGAGGCAATAACAAATAAATATATCTACACAAGAATTTTTCTTATTGAAAAGAATCAGTAGTGGCTACAAATTCCTCATCTGTGAATTTTTAGAAAGAGCTATGGGAATGAAGTTCTCAAATCTCACTGAAAGTCAAACATATAAAACTCTTAGGCACTTAAATGTTAGGACTGACTGTTCCTAGACTTGACAGCATAACAACTGTTGTTCAAATTACAAACTGTAAAAGTGAAGCACTGCTGAAGATTAGTCCACTTACTTAGGAATTCAGAGAAGGACTGAACTGCAGTGGCAACTTTGCTTCTAAATATTTTAATCATAATACCAAAAAAGCTCATCTTAAATTTACATTCTGGTAATACTGGCAATGCAGTTAAGTCATCTTTGCCAGTCTTTCTGAAAAAAAAATATTTTTTTTCAAACCTTGTGGTTATTGTGGTAAACATCCTGCAAGTGATGAAAAGGAAAAGGAAAGATTGATCCGTGCTCCTTAGAACATCAGCTTCAGCAAACACAGAACAATCATCTTAAGTATGTGTTTGAGGAAATAGGTAAAGAAGGAGTTCAAACCCAAAATTTTATGTCCTAGGGAGGCCTTTCTGGAGTACTTATGCAAACCTATCTATTATCTCTCTATTTAGATTTATTAGAGTAATTGAGGAAGCCCTATGTCTTCTGAGGAGCACTGCCTGTTGAAGTGACAGCTCTCGAGTTATTCAGGCCCTGCATCTATTCTCACCCAGCTCCTTTTCATGTTATGGGGACATTCACCCTGCCTCTAACTAATCCATAAACAGATGGATTCCCGAGGCTGTGGCGAAGCACAGCCACTGAGCAAACAGATATTACCATTCCCACAGCTTTAGAAATATGGTATTACAGCTTATGGAATTTAATAGAGTGCCATGCATTCAATTCCTGTGTCATTGATGTTATTATAAGTATGTTAGAAATCCCATCTGAAAAGTATAGATTACTTCAGTGGCTTTTGTTCATCACTAACTCTTTAGAAACCATATGGAGTGGGATTTTTCAAAAGACTGTACCATGGACCTAACTCTGAATTCAAACCAGAGAGGGTTTTATCATTAGCTTCAGTGGAACCTGAAGTAGGTCAGTGCCAGTGGCTGTAGAAGATTAAGCTTATTGAAAGAGCTATAACAGAGGAACTCAGTCTAGATTCAAGTCAATTGAATCCTGGGTATGAAAGAAACTCATGGCTGGCTGTTGTGTAAAGAACATGACCTCATCAACTGACTTCAGAGAAGTCCTTTGGCTTCAGCCCTGTATCCATACCTGCTGACATGGTCTTCTGAATTCAGTTTCCAGAAACACATGTGTTGTCACATTGACAGTCCTACTGCAGAATTCAGTTCTGAAGGATGAGGTGTGCTCTGAGAAACCTGGTCTAGTGGAAGATATCCCTGCCCATGGCAGGTGATATTTAGGGTCCCTTCCAACTCAAACCATTCTGATTCTGTGATTGTATGTTTTAAGAATGAGCTCAGTGCCATTCCTTTTGAGTTCTGATGCCCACCTTTCAAGATAGCTCACACTGCACTTGTAAGTAATATTAAAAATGGAAAAAGAAACCACAAGTTCTCAATGGGTGCCTTAAAGCTAAGATTCTGCTCAAGCATAACACAAGTCATGGCAGGCCAGTGAACACTTTCAGACCTCCATGGACTACAAAGCATTTACAATAACAAATAATTAAATGTGAATCTACAGGACATCAACTGCATTTGTATTTTAGAAAAACCTTTCAGAGATTGTAGGCTTTTTGTAAGTAATTCAAATTCACATATAGCCCTGATCTCAGAGTGCATTTTGAGTGCAAAATAGGTCTACACCATTTTACTGGCCTCTCTTAGCTATCCTAAAGGACCTTTCTGGGTGATAACAAATTACTTAAAACTGATTAAAGAGTTACATCGTATTTCTAAATGTGCTGAAGAAATATTAAAAAAAAATCCAATTTAGATAAGAATCAGGAACTATCATTTTAGTCTGATAACATTTCACATCACTTGTAAAGCTGAACGACTACTGAAGGGCGATAATAAACTGATACTCTGCTTCAAGTAAGATTAAATTTTAAACAAATATCTGTATATAGATGAAGATTTATAGAGGAGTCTAAGGAGGAAAAGCTTGGTATGCATTAATACAAATATACTTCACAAATCTTCAGTTTAAGCCCAGAGTATATACCTTAGATACAGTGTATTAGCATTTAATTTTACCTGAGTCTTACTTTCTTTATTTCAGTCCTCTTCCACAACCTCCTAGGATATATTTTTCATGGCATTTTGTTTTTATCCTAATATGTTAATGATTCATATGTTAATGTAATGTGTTTCATTTATTTCCCTGTATTCTACTCCTCTTCTGTGGTTAGCTTTTGGAAATTTTTTTTTAGGCTTGCCTGTGATAGTGAACTAAGAAAGCCTGGCGACCTGGTGATGCCATCTCTATATGATACTATAAAGATCTGAAACATAAACATCTAAAATTAAACAGTATACTGTCTTCTTTTCCCTTCAGTAACCATATTTAACCTCAGTCCTCAGGTTACTTAAGGCTCCAATAAACATTTTCTGCACAACAGAATATTTTGGCGCAAATGTTGTCTGTTGTCTGGCATCCTGCCCAGCTCACAGTGACAAAGGGTAGGATCAGGTTCTTCCAGGTTTCTAAATCCACAGTATTCCTTCTGAATAGATATGACATGTATTTTGTGGGGCAAAATGCTGGATTAAGTCTGAGCAGGGTCTGGGGGAAGACGTACGTGTGGGGTGTGACCTACCATCCCTGCATTTAGCCCCTAACTCAGTCTTGGACCATACCTGGCCAAATGAACTTCCACAAGAAAACCTTAAAGTAATTATAGCTCCATGAAATCTTTCTATGAAATAGGTGATGGTGAAGGTTTGTATATGACCCTAAAATATAAATCAATGCTATGCTACTAGGTTTACCTTGAAAACAGAAAGCAAGTAGTTATCATTATTCCAGCACTGAATATTTTTATTTTTGTAAATTATAAATATTACTTCTTTTCTCTCCACCTTCAGCCTTAAGAATGTGGTTTCACATTTCATTTAATGTTAAATGGTTCATTACATAGAGTAGCAACTTAGTTCTCTTATTATGGTGTTATCTTTCACTTTGTCAAAATATGTCTACTTGATAAGAAATCTGACAGAAGTTGCTTATGATGGGATCACTAACAGCCATCAGTTTCTCTCTAGCAAATGAAACTGTAACCATGGAAACGGCCTTTTTTTGCCAGAATGAAAATGAGACAGCACTCTGCTGCAGCCATTAGTAGAATACACAAATGTCCCTCAAGGCAAACATCTAAAGCAAATGGACTGCAAAGTAAGGAGCACTAATTTCTATTTATTTAGGATTTGTAAACCTAGCAGAGCAAGATATTAACAAAGGAACAAACAAAAGGAGGTTAAAAAAAAAAGATGTTTGTATTTTTCTTTCCATTTACAAAACTCCTCATTTTAAATAAAAATGCTTCAGTCTGGTCTTATAAGTATAAGCTTAAATAGTACTATAACGATGCATTTAAATAAGGTTGTGGCTTGACTGTGGCTGTTCTTTGCAGAAAATTATTTTAAAAATTACACTAGAAGAATGGTTGGGCCTTTTAAGCTTTTGAAAATCCATATTTAAATGCAAAGGTATTAAAAATACTGAGCGTGAGACCTTTCTTTCCATGCTGTTTAATTTTCAAACAACCATGTTCATACTGATAAGATACACCAGAGCTGATAATAAGTCTATTCTAAACACTATCAGCAGTCGGCCACAGGCTGTCAAAGACCTTTCAAGTGTCAGACTCTTCTTACTATCCTCTTTATTCAGTACTACGCCCCTCTTGCTACAAACTGCTTATTGAATGCAGAGATTCTTTTGACAGACTCAGATTAGGTGAGGGGTCTTAAACCATCTACGAGGTACATCAGTAAGATATATCTTAACTTGTTTGCCTTCTCCTTTCACATTAAAAATCATAGCTACACTGGGAACAGCAATGTCTAGCTTCTGTTCTATTTCCAGCTCACTGAATAAAACAAAGATACAATTTTCCACTAGGATAATTAGTTCGTTAACCAACACTGTTTAGATATTTAATTCATAGCTAGCAATGGATTGGAATCATCATGCCAATTACTTACAGATACCTTGGGGTGCTTCAAATACCTGTATGCCTGTAAATATGACAAAGTGACATGCTGTGACAGCCACTTTCAGAGTGCTGTTTCCTATGGTGTGATTAGAAATACCCACCGTTGTTCTGATACGTTTCACCTGGGTCAGGGTCAAGCCATACTTATAGAAGAAGTTGCTTACTGCCAGTTTGTTGGTTGTAGCTGTAAAAAAAAAAAATAACAGGCAATGACAGAGTAGAAAAACTAACCTGAGTTAGTTTTGTATCTAAAGGCAGTGTTTGAGCTTTTATAAACTTGCAGTGCATGACCTTTATGGTTTTCCAAGTGTTAATCATGTCAGAAATGAACCAGCTTGGGTAATTAAAATGGTGTGACAAAGACCACTGCATCACTGGAAAGTTACTTGTCTATACTATCTGCAAAATGCCACTAAAATATTCCCTTTCAAATCAAAGGTACATGTTAAAATAAGCATAAAAAAGGGAGAGGTGTCTTGGTTTTTGGTTTTGCTTGATATTGTCTTTTAATTGTCCTAAGCATATGTTCAGCCATATGTGTGAGTACATATGTATACTCACATAGATGCACACATAAAATAGAAATAGTTTATTAACATTGCAGGTAAGTTTGCAAAATGCTTTTTCAGTCTTAATTAGCTACCTCCCTGAGTAGATGCATGTCAGGTTAAAAGCAAGCAAATAAGCAAATCTTTGTATATTGAAAACCTATGGGGAAGTGGGAATGCACTAATGGCTTTATTTTCTGCATTCTACTATAAAAACATAGGACTTCACCTATCTTTTTAAGGTAAAGAACACATATTCAGACATAGCACTAGTTAAGTACAGTGCTTGCATATACTAGTATACATAACAGCTAATTAAAATTGGCAAAATTTCCAAGTAAATAGGGTTGTTATTGGCTGCTGGAAGCTGACAGCTGGAGTTGCAATTCTCTTTAGTCCAGATATCAGAAAAAGCTTTAGCTGAATAATACTAACCTAGTCTGAAACTCCACTTCAAGAAAAATGAAAAAGATCAGTTAGCTGCTGAAATGTCTAGCACCAAAATGCATTTGATGTGAGAGGACAGAGAAGAGAGTATGTACACAGCCACATTCTCACTATTGTTATTACATTTCAAATTCAGTCACCTTTACCATAACCTAATACAATATCTTTGTAGTTTAAGATACAGACCTTTAGTGGTTACCCATGACTTGTTATTTCTGTACAAGATGGTGAGTTATATATATATCTATATAAAAATAAAAAAATCTAGCAGGAAGAAGAGGAAGAGCAGTGTTCCTGTGAGCTGTACTACGACATTTTTGCCTCCTGATCTGTCTCTGAAGTGATGCTGACTGTGCCCAGCCCTGGGACACACAGCCTCCAGCAGGCACAGTGATCCAGCAACAATCACTCACACTGCAGGACAGATCAGAAAGAGGTGCTGGCACAACAAATCCAGTTTTACCTGTCTTTATTAATATTACTGTGGGTTCAGTTCTTCCTCTGGTAAATGGGCAAGTTGAAAAATATCTTGGGAAATCTTCTAGACTGATTTTTTCTTCAACAGATCATTCCACTTTGAACAGTGTCCAACAATACTACCAATCACCATGGGTACAGTGCACTGCTACATATGGTTATATTGAAAAAGAGACTTTATATGTAGATATTGGCCTCTGGTAACTTTGGTTATTTCTGTCCTGAAGAGACTGTTGTGTCTATATGACAAAAAAGAAATGCACTTTCACGGTTGCAGAGACAAGTTAATTTAGAACAGATAATTCTGCCTCACAGAGAAGTGATGAGAAATGTCCCAGGTACCATGTGCTCTTCACATCCATAAATTACTAGTTTGTATTTTACTATTTACCTTGGTCCTGATGCTGACCTCAGTGATGTCTGTAGTTGTTTACTATTTTAGTCTTACAATTTATTGTGAAAGAATTCTCCTTTATAAAGTATAAAAACTTTTAAAAAGAAAGGATGTGAATATGTGTCCATGTTTCAAAGTACAGGTAAGAACAGGATATTTGCCACTTTAAAAAAGTATTTTTTAAAGATCTGGTTACCCCTATCATCAGTCCATTTCCTTGGACACAATAACTTTACCTGACTCCAGTGTCCCAAGATTCTTAGATGAATCACACTTCATAACCATCTCTTTCAGCTGCTCTAGAGAGAGACTAAATGTTTAACTTCTTATTTTAATGACTCACATTAGTTCAATGCCTAAATCTAGGCAGTCTGAAAAGCAAACCTTGGCAGAGTCAGATTGCTCACACTATTTGTCCCTTTCACATAACCCATTTCTCCCAGACCTAAGGAGCAGGTTAAGAGCAAAGTTTTTGTTACATATATGGATGCAGCTTCTTTGGTTTCAGATCTGATATCAGTTTTGGTATCGGCAGATCTTATCCTGGCTGAGTGCTTGAGACAAATATCTGCATCATCTGAACCATGAAGATCAGGAACTGCCACCAAAATTACTCAAGCTCATTTATTTGCCTACCATGACTACTTTAATGAGTGTAAGAATATTCTGCTGACTGATTTTGTGCTTTTCAGTATGTATAGGTATCTAATGGCACCTCAGGAGCTCTACTGGCTCTTGTAACTTGGAGTATTCTGTGCATCATGAAAGTCTTACATGTTTTCCATAACAACTGAAAGCCCCCCAGTTATCAAATAAAGGAAAATTGATAAATAAGCTGAACCTGCATTTAAAAAGCACAAAAAGGCAAACTGATCACTAAATCTGGTAATTCCTAAATTCTGTAGCACATATATTTGGCAATATATTCCCTGACACAAAATAAACCTGGTTTCAAAACACTGGGATACAAGCACATTGTTTCAATTGCAATGAGTACAATTTCATGTAATTTAAAAAACTTTTTTATAACAAATTAAAGAAGTAATCATGTGAAAAATCTAATTATAGGGAAAATAGAAGTCTGAAGATGTCCCAGTCTAAAATATCTCAGGTCTGTACAGTTATCAAACCCAGCATATTGTTTAGTTCACAGTCAGCATGTCTGTAGGGATCTGATCAGGATAATCCTTGGTTTTCTTCAAATAAACCTCTGTTCTCTTGTAGTGAGCTGTGCAATAGCTTTTTCCTAGAAACACTGCCAAGAAGGAGCACAGTAACAGGGGTCAAATCCAACCATGAACTTTATGAATTGTTTAGTTGCACATTAAAGGACCGAATCAAGTTCAGTTATAAGCTTTGAAATGATCTTATTTCTAGCCTGTGCAGGTGGATGATTCCCTGTACATTTGATTCACTTGGTCAAGATTTAACCCATTGTCTCCCTTATGCAAAGGTGTCAGACTTATGGTTTTCATACTTTATAACTGTTTTACAAAAAAAACCCCAACAAGTGGGTGAAAATCTGGAGAGTGTTTAGGATGCAGGGGTACTGCTAACACACAAAGCTGCTTCTCAGCTTTTTGACTGCAGGCCCAAGACCAGGATGAAGGCTCTTCTCCACAGGGCTCTTCTAAAGCAAAGAATCCTCTAGTTCATACAGTGACACACAGCGTGCTTCAGGCTCAACTGTAAGAAAAGGAAGACTCTGTTTCTTTGGTGTTGATCCTTTCAACACCTTGAAGAATTATGACAGATTTACCTAAGTCAGTGACCAGTAGCTGAAATGCGTGAGATCTGCTTTGCCAATTTCTTTAAGCATGTACTCCAAAAGTAAGACCAAAGAATTCAATCTATCAGTGCCATTACCTATCTACTCAGGAGATGTTAAATTCACCCTTGAAAAACTATAGAGCCAAGGTCCATCTGAATCCTCATGGAAGTATCAGCATGCTTACTCCCTGAGCAAATTCAGCTTCACTTGCATTTCATCCTTGGAGTACAAATCTGACCTTTTATGGGGGATATGGGACCAAACAAACAGGCTAACGGTCAAGACTTTGTTATCTGGTAATTAATAAGTCAAAATCCAGTTTCTCTATATTTAAAATTAATTTTCTGATTCATTCTTCCACTTTATCTGGGAATGCTGTGCCAAGAAGATTGCATGAGGGCAGAGAGAGAGAAGAGGGTGACCTGTGTGATACAAACTGGTGGGTGCTGGTCATGTTGTGACAGTAGTGTAATCCCACAGTCCCCTAGTGCACTAATCCTATTCAGCATATCCATAAAGACCATATACATGCAAGTAATTTTTTTTTTCCTCTTATGTAGTTAATTTTTTTTACCCTCCTGTTAAACTGCTGGCAAAAGAAGGGATGTCAGGAGCATGGTATCTATCAGGACTAGTCTGTTGCTTCCATCTACTGCTATTGCTGATACATCATTCCTCCTCAGATAAGATGTTATTTTCTGGGCCAAAGCTTCATTAACATTTACAGATCAGTAACAGCAATGCTGGAAGCTTAGGCATGTCTCTCGTGTGCATCTAATGGAGCTGAAATGGGTATTGAGCCTATCATAGTAGTATTAGAGGAATGTTAGAGGAGAGCTGTGTGACTAACTGCATTTTTTGATCAGTTGGATAAAGAATAATCAATTGGAAAAATAGTTTGAACATTTTTAATATTCCCAAAGTGAAGAGATCTGAGACTTTACTTTCAGATTGACCAAAATAGTAAATATTCAGGGGAACATCTAAAAAGGTGCTAAATTTTTCTAAATGAAAAGTTGTTTTGAAATGAAAAAAATCAAAACATTTCATTTGAAAATGTCAGAGTGAAGTGTTTTGACTTTTTAAAATGTTTTTGCTGAAAAAAATGATAAATTATACATGAATTTTTGAATTGTTTCATCATCTCAAATATGCATTTTAGTTAAAAGAAAGTTACAGCTCCCTTCATAGTGTTGTCTTTTTTTTTAACTCATGTCTCTGGTCTAGAAAATCAAGTGTTTTTTCCCCAGTTGTTTGGGTTTTAATTTGTTTGAAATTTAATATATTTAATGATCATAAACCTCAAAGACTCGAACCCCATGGATGTGGTAGGAGTATATCTGACTTCACTGAAAAGAAGTACTTACAGTCACAGACACTTTAACACATGCAAAAACACTCTAAGAGGGGGGCAATTTCTGCTCTGAGTTACAATAGTTTAGAACTGAATAATTATTCTAAATTGGATTGAGTTATTTCAGAATACAAGTTATAAGAGGTTTAGATTGTTGTGTTTATTGGAAATTGTAGTTATTGAGAAAGCTGTGATAAATCATGGCATGACCTATTGAGTGCTCAACAACATCTGAATAATCACTGCAATGATTGTTGCCGTGCTCTCTGTACTCTATTATATGATATAGCCTCCATGATAGAAATTAAATAGTGACATAATGTTATTTCTGTTTCTAAAGAGTTGTTTGGACTGCTAGGGAAATGAGGTAGCATTCAATTTTAGGTTTTAAGTTAAAATACAATTGAGATCAGTGATTATTAAAAATCATTACTCAGATTGAGCCTGTTATTTCCTCCTATATTTCTTAATTGATCTGATTTGTATTTGAGTAAAATCAAATCCTGAGAGGAATAATTTCTGATTAGATCATAGCTGTTATTTAGTATCTGTGGAGGACTTAATGCAATTGCTGCTAATTCTTGAAATTTGGCCAAGTGGTAGTTAACATCCTACAGATGAGTCGGAACAAAATACCTTCCTTTGTCTCTGTACAAAATGTGAATACAAAGACTCTAAAATGTTATATCCTCTTGTGGTTATAAAAAGTACTTACTTTTTAAAATCCACTTTATTTAATTAATCCCTTTCCATTTTTCCCTATTAATGATATTTATTTGAACTATTTCCAAAATTGGTTTAGACCAAAGTTTGTGAAGGGTTACTGACTAATGTAGTTTTAAATGATAAGGAAATCTTTCCATTCTTTAAAAGCATTAGAAAAAGAAAACAGAAGCCATAGTACATGATTTCTTTACATTCAATGTGAATTATACCTCTGCAGTGAATTTTATGTCTCTTTGGGTCTGATATAAAGATAATTTTTATTTCAAGCATACTTGTTTAAAACATAGCTGCTTAACAGTAAAAAATGAAGTTTTTACCTTGTGAAGTCTTTGGGACATGATCTCTGCTCTAGTAAATGGCTACAGTTCAGTGGAGCTCCTCAATGTTCTTTCATTTGTTTACACCAGCAGAAAATTTGGGGCTCACAAATGGATGCTCCACAGACATCAGCTGAAATGAATGATCAAAAAGCATATCACACTGAAATGAAATTTCAACACATTTTTGTTTTTCTGTTCTGAAATGGAAGAATGATTCAAAAGAAGTATCACATCAAGCATTGTGATGTGTTTGTGTTAGCTGACATTTTCCTGGCTATTTCAAATAGCTCTTAAACAACTGAAAAGAGCCTTCCAGTAACTTGCAAGTATCAGCTGTGCTGGGAAGACAAAAGCTTCCCAGGCTGTAATCTGGACAGCACTGAAATGTCTGCACTTCCCCGTGAGTGTGAGTGTTATAAATAGTGGCTAACTGGAACTTGCAGACTTCAGAACAAGGTTTCATTCGCTAGGCATTTGGTGTGGGAGTATTGTTCATACAGAGCTGCAAAGAAAAAACGATAATTTAACAATAACCTAGCTGGTTCCCTTTGTTTAAACTACTCCCAGGAGGTGCAAACAGTCTGGATTTCTAACCACAGCTTCAGAAGGACTTTTCTGGAAAAAGACATATGCCAACATAGTTTATAACAGAAAGAATATGAGTTAGGTTTAATTTGGGATCCTTTTAGTCTTCATCAGTATTCATACTTGTTTCAGATCTCAGCCTTACATTCAGATTACTTGAATTTCCTAGTACAGCTATGTTAGGTAGAACATAAAAAAGTAAGTAAAAGGTTTCTATTAGACAGTGGCAATATTTAGGTTTTTAAAAACATTACTGTTTGCTTCTCTTCAAGGTGTATCCATTTGCTCTATTGAAAGTATTTCTATTTAACTCAATTACGTTTACATTTACCTTTCTCTCAATGTTTGGTTTTATTTTCCAGTAAATATTTCATCAACATGAAGATATTTCTGAATTATTCTCTGTTTCTATTAACTGAAATGCTAAATATAGTCTGCAGCAGTGGCTGCCTTCATTAATATGATTTCAAAACAAACATGATGCTCAGTGCATACTTTATTTCTGCTAGGAGACATCACTTTTCTAATTAAATTCAAACCATAACTGAATGAAAATATGTGGAATTCAGAATTATTATTTATATTATACTCTTAATCATTATTACTTTTATTTTTTACCAGGCTGAAGAAAAAAAATCATAGTACATAGGACATTTGAAAAAAAAATATTTCTCTGTGAGCAGGCTCTGCTGTCACAAGTACTATACTGCCAATAACATCTTTAGGAGAATTCTGTTTGTATCGCAACGTTCTATTCACCAAGAATTAGTAAATTCATCAAGGAAAAAAACCAAAGTATTCTTTGCTATAGATCTCTGTAGTACTTCTCACGAAAGATCTTGCTATTTTAGTCAAAGGAAAACTTCTTTGTACTTAAAATGAATAAAGAGAAAGAAAGAAAAAAATTATTTACTTTTTTTCAAAGAGCACTAAGGAAGATGATGGATTAAAGCAGATGCAGACTGTTTGTGGTTATATAAGACTATTAGGTACCCTGCTTGTTCTGGCTTTTGTAATTTATCCATGTCCTACTTTATATAACTCAATCCATTGTGAGCAAAAACATGAAATACCAGAATAGTTCATATTTCATTTTGTCAGCAAATTAGAAGAAAAGTATAAAAACAAACACAATAGACATCATATTTGCTGAGTATAGAAGTATTTTTTTCATATCAAAGGAGTCTGAAAAGAACAGAAGGTTAAGAAGATTTCTTTTTACAATGAGCAGATGTGCTTGTTACTGTTGATGGACAAGCTTATCCATTTACATCAATTAATATCAACAGCAAGCACATCAATATGGAAGCTTGTCCTGACGCCTTGATTTTTTCCCATCTGACAGGTAATAGTAGGGCTGGGAAAATGTCACAACAATTTAGTCATGCTTCACTGGCTTTAACTAGTTCAGTGACAATGGGAATGCATCATGCTAAGATTCCTCATGATTCCTAATGGTACTGCATTAGTCGGCTATTGCAGAGGATTTAAACTAGTCTTTGTCAATTAAGGGTTTAAGGTCAAATCCTCTTTATGGTTTTTTCATTTGTGCATTAAGTAAAAGCAAGTTAAAATATTTATGAATGGCACTGAAATGTGGAAACTTTCTTTAGGAACCTGTCTTTTCATATTGAATCATAACTGAAACCAACAATGTTTGACAAAGAAAGGCTATTTCATCACATGGCATGGCTTATCCCCCCCCTTCTCTAAAGGCCCAAGCTACAATCTACTCTGTTTTGGCAGGAGAACTTCTGTGGTTAGAAACTTGAAGTCATAAACATTTTAGGCACTGAGATGAAATTATGCCTTAGCACACTTGACAATGATCAAGACATGACCTTAATATTGCAAAATAATATTATTAATTCTTTTGAATGCTCATCAAGCCAAGAAATGTTCAAAAGCCAGAAGGAAGCACTGGATATGGGTCAGTGAAAGCGATGCAGGGTAAGCTCTTTGCTGCCCAGCAGGAAAACCATAACAAGGCCTGATGAGCCTGGATAAGATGTGCAGTCCCTGTGGCTGCAGTGGGTGTCCAGCCCACCATCTGCAGGCTGTCCATTCTGTCTTCCTGGGGCCCACATGTCCTACTTTGAAGATGGTTCAGGAAGCAGAGACAAGGAAGAGTCGCCAGCTTCACCCCTGGAGCCTCACCTACTGGTCAGCCCATTCAGCCCTGGGGGACCTCTGCATCTTCCCCTTATTTCCCAATTTTAAAACTGCTGAATATCCACATGTTTTCTTCTTCAGGGGTAAGAAGTAATGGGGTATCTTTTCCTTATTTGTTTAGATGCTGCCTCACCATTTTCCCTGCGTTGCACCAGGGTAGCTGAGAGCACGTCATGTCCAATATAACCATATTTTATTGTTATGCAACATTTCACTGCTTTGGGCTAGAAATGGCAACATGAATCCTTTTATGTAGAGACACATACATGCATTTGCACAATTTCTCCACTCAAATATTTTTGACTGAAATATCCATTATTCAGATGGTTTCTTTTCTGCATATTCCTTGAAAAGGGAGCCATACTTGAAGAAAGACAGGATTCAATGTTCAGCTATAAGGCATTGATTTAACCTTTCTGTCATGAGAAAAGTAAAATCAACTTGCTTCCAATATAGTTAAATGTTTAGTTATATGAGAAACTAGATCTTTGGAAAGGATAGGAAATTACATTGTCTATAATCAATCAATCATCTGTGAAGAGAAGTTTATTTAAAGTGACTCCTTTCTGATTACTTCTAGAAGAGATAAATAGAAAATTACTCATAAATAAATCAATGTATTGATAATGTGACAGCTGAGAGGTTGTGTTCTTTGATGTAGATCATTTTACAAATGCCTGTAGAACAAGACAATGTTGTCTAAATAAGCTTATACTAATGGCATATGTATATTGAATCAACAGCCTGGTTAGAAATTCAATAGCAGAAATTAAAATTTTCTAGTCAGTCTATGACAACTATATGTAAAATATCAGCATGAAAAATACATGAATACTGAGGATATTTTTACTAATTCAGAAATTGACACAATAGGTTTTAAAAACAGATAATAGAGCTATATACCCAGTGAACTTTTTTTTAATATACTTAGCACACATTAGCTCTTAAGTTGCAGAAAGGTGTTACCCCCATGGCTCTGCCCTGGCCCTGGAAGCCATATTTTGCAGACATGAATCATATTCGTAGTCACAGGACCTTGAAGAAATAGCTTTGTGCCCATTGTCAAGGTAATGTTTTGGATGAGGAAACATGGAGAGAGATGTTCAGTCCATAGGGAAAGACATTTTGTGGGACAGCATGATAGTGTTGGATAAACTAATGTGAGAGAAGTTCCAGAAATTATATCCCAAAATCATGAAGGTGGTGGGTTTTGTGTGTCCAGATCCTGTGCTTAACATGGCTCTGAGAGGAATGAAAAAGTCATTGAAACCTCTTAAACATCATCAGTTTCTCCTTTTCTCCCACATTCTGAGAAACATCTTTTTCTAAAATCCTAAATGTATTTGGGCAAGGGGAGAAGAGATAAGTCATTAAGATACTGAACTTGGATGTTTTTAACTAGATCACTTAGTGCTCTATTCTGTGGTCACAAGTTTCATCAGATTCCTTATGTGAAAAAGCTCAGGTTTTTTTTCAAAGATTAAAATGGTAATTTTAAGATAAATAAAAATTTGTATTCAGGAACTTCAATTTTTCTGAAAGTTCCCTTTTCAATACAAAGACCTCTCCAACAGTGTTAAGAAAAGCACTCAGAAAAGTTAAGATATGAATCCTATCTCAAAGTAGTTAGAAGACTATATATTGAATTTACTGGAAATCTCTTTATCAAAATCAGGAATAGTTTGGGCCTTTTTCTTCTCATGTTAGTTGTTTGAGGTTTTTTTAATTAGGACATTTGGTGGTCTCAATGTTTAGAAACTTAGTTCTTTACATTAAAAAAAAATCTTCCTTTAAGATCTATATATGTCAGGAATATATCCCACAAACACAGTGAACTGAGAAAATAAGAATAGAAGTATTAAAATAAAGAGTGAGTATAAGTTTCTTCAGATACTTTAAAAAGTTCTCTCCCATTAATATGGAATTTCTTGGGGCAGTTTTTGAGAACTAGATAAGTACAAGGACAACAGTAATGGTGAGTAAAATATGGTGAGTACAGCTCTCTGCTAATCCCGGATTTATGAGATGATCACTCTGCAAGAGCTGCTTTAAGCAAGGTGCTTGCTACTTACAGTGTAGTTGAAAGAGGTTCAGTAGAGAGCTTTTAGGCCTCTGAGTCCTCCAAGGGAAAAAAAAAAAATAAAATAGAGAAATAAAGTGCACAGAAACCACAGGATTCAGGCACAGGTACTGCCCAAGAGATTATTAAGAACAAGACACCCAAAAGGGCATGGACAAACAAAGGGCAGGATTTGTGCATTTGGTCCACCGTAAGAATTTATTTCTATTCAAAACTACAATTCTGGTGTCTCCTGATACCTTACTCTGCTTCACTTTGACATATTAAGGAGATATTAGAAGACAGATATTTGGTCTAGATAGGGTAGCCCTATGATTTGTAGTCAGCATTTACACTCTCACAGAAGCTAGGCTCAGTTTTTCCCTTATATGCACTGATCTCACCAACATCATTGGCCAATTATCAGCACAAGCCCAGATGGCAAGCACCTATTGCTAAGCAGCATCAGTATGTGTGGCCAGTAAGACCTCTGCTTTGATGGCACAGATCTCCTGGAAGAAACTTTCTTCCATTTCCCTAAGAAAATCAAGGGTTTTTCTGTTCTTGAGGTGCTGCAGAAACATCTTGAAATGATCATGTGATCCGTTCTACAAGCCAAAAGAGGTGTTTCTTCCAAGGCCTTTTTTAAACTGAGATGTGCTGCTGCTTGCTCAAACCCTCCCACATACAGATGAGGACATAATATAGGGCTATGTCTCATTATGCAACCTACCTCCCACACACATGTTCTAAAAGAAAGCACTGAACAGCTGCATAGCACTCCTTGGGGCATGAATAGAGGCTTTAATACCAACTCTGAAATGAGAGTGATTAGTGCTGTTGTTGGCACATGCAGTACCTGAGCATTCATAGTTCAGTTCAATGCAGCTGATGGAGCATCCTGATTTTTGAGGGGAGAGAGCTGCCAGATTTGCTCACGGGACACGCCACAGCGACTTATGGTCCAAGCATTGCTAAACCTTGTGCACAGCACTCTGATTCGTGCTGACTGTGGGATCAGTGTCACCCCCCTCATTAATTGGCTGTTAGTTGTGATCGTTTTGCAAGAATAAAATACCTGGAGTGATGCTACAAGTTAGAATAACTAGGATGCTACTGGGGTGCCACTGCCAGTACCAGAGTGGTGAGTGAGAGCTTTGCCTGACCCACTCAACAGGCAGAGCCCTGCAAATAGCAGCCGTAAGAGGTCTGCATCACACACTGAAGAGAAGCTTGCTGTTGTAGATGGATATGTTCTCTGACAGCTCAGGAAGAAAAAAGAGGAATAGATTTAGTTGTAAGCAAGGACAGTATACTGGTAAATTAGTCCTATTTATATTCCTTGGCAAACTGAACACTTTACCCACCCTGTCAGGATGACTGCCTGACCTCAAAAATCTCAGCTGGAGGAGGAGAACTGTAGAGGCTAGTAACAGGCAGCGTGAAAAATTAATACTCACAGCTCATAGCTCATTGCAGCAGGGTTATTTATTTATTTAGATTCCTGAAAATGTGAAAAAGCAACTTCTCCATATGGCCTAAATGCCATTGATATAATCTGAAAATACCTCCTGATAGAGCAATTTAAGAAGCATCTCTTCCCATAGTGATCCTCCCTCCCTGCTGGATCAATGGTCTGCTTTTACAATGGCCATTGTATACCCCCATTTTCAAATAGAGTGAAAAAAGATGAGCCTTGCAATATGCCCTGCAGGTCAAATTCAGGTTATATTAAGGCAGAGAAAGGGAGGAATCCATTTTGATGCTAGTGAGGAGTGGATCTATTTATAAGGCTGTTTTAAACCCTTGCTTCATTTCACAGCATATATGACAGCTGATTTTCTCCAGCCCAGATGACTATGACTGTTGGAGTATCATCTAACCAGAGAAACAAGTCTACAGGTTTCTTATTCCTAGAAATAGAATAAATAAAACAAATGAACAAGGCAAAAGTAAAAGAGAACTGAAGAAAACATCAGCAGATTTTTCTCTAGTCAGCACAAGATGTTATGTTTTTCTGTCTGTTGGTATTGCAAAAGTTGTGACATTCTTTCAAGATGTCTACCGTGGCATTTAGCATAGGGATTTTGTTCAGTATTCCTGCAAATAAGAACATTTGGGAAAATGTCCTGTTCTGTTCTAGTAGAAGGAAGCAGTATTTGTGGGAACTGGCCTTCACATTTCACAAACTTATACAAGTGTGGGTCCTCACATTTCTTAAGTATCAAAAGTCCAACCTTTGCTATCTGAAGATCTAGCTTTTGCAAATACTTAAGCGCATGATAAACAGTAATTTCATTAGTAAAAACACACCTCTAAGAGTTTTTCAGGATTAGCCATCTTTGTACAAAAATTATTTTCACATATATTTCACCATTCATTATTTTACCATACATTATTTTCACCATAATATTTAATACTTTCTTTCCCTATCAAGTATCTATTAGTTTTAGTAAAACAAAATATGATACACAGATCAATCCCCACCGTTTTTATTGCACAAAAAACAAGGTCATTTAACAGTGCCAGAATACAAGACTTGTTTCTTACATAGGCTACAAAATATCTTCAGTTTGAGTAGTAACAGAGGATCTACTCTTTGCCTTGTTATAAAAGAAGCTTTTGGAACCTGCATAATGAGTTGTTTTGTGGTTAAAATCATTAGATAAATTAGTTTTTAGAGAAGCTTTTTTAATATAAAGCTTTTAAATCATCTTCTCAGATAATATCGCAGGAGCTCTGACCACTATCCTGGAGTGCCCCTTGTTCAAAAAACAGCTATCCTTGAATTAGAGAAGAATATTGAAATTATGAATGTCTGAAGGCAATTTCCAGTCAAGGAGTACTAGGCAGAGAAGGAGGAGAGATAGTTGGCTTTTATTTATTTTTCATATCAGAAATATTTGCATATTTATCTAAATTATATAGAGTAGATACCTGCCTGTGGAAAGGGTAGAAAGAGTATTTTTGCAAATAAGAATCAAAACCTTCACTGTTACACCCTGAAACATTCAGTGCTCTGCAAATGGGTTTCTGCTACAAAGGTCTGCTGGAATCAGGAGTCAGAGTGACATAGCTTTTCTCAGAGAAGTGACAATAAACTCTGTATCCACTCATGCTACCACAAATATGGCATTTCTTATATATTTCCTAATGAGAAAATCATGTCAGAACTTCTTCTGGAATTATTGACTTGTAACTGGGAGTTTTAAAATGTGTATGAATGCCTTATTTTCTGACTGGGAGTCAGTTAAAGGTGTCTTGTGCTCTGTATGACTCACCAAGGAGTCTCAGATAGGACAAGGTGTACCCTAGTGATGAGTTTCCCCTAACTGCAGCAATCTAAAATATAAGCCACCATTATAAAATAGTTGTCTACATTATTTCTATGGGCAGTGGAGAAAGCACCATATCTCAAAAAGAATATTTATCTTAGGCGCCTGTCTTAAATTTGGTGAAAGACACCCTGGAAATCCCTATATCTGTCTACCAATTATGGAGGTAGGCAAGAATTTTCAATAGCTACAATTATGACAGCAACTGATATATTTTGAAAAACTTAAAATTTCAATATAATATCTCATAAATTACTGGAAACAACTACAAGCTGTTAAAAATTAGAGGTGTAGAATGCACACATGTGACTCCTCTTGCTATGCAGTTGCAAAGAAATATTAAAATATATGAGAACAAATAAACCTTGTAGGGGTAACAATGGGCCTTTTTGGTATCAAGAAAGTGATATTTTTTCTTATTTATTTTGGCAAATACCTGGATAGTGTGTTACGACAACACTATTTGTTCTCAGTTCTGAAGGAGTATTTTCAAACTGTTCCAGCACTTACAAGAAGCCACTTATCACCACACTGAAGAATAACTGAAAGGCTGGTCCTTACTTAGAACTCTTTGTTAAGGATTTTCGTACACTTAACTTTTGTAATCCTTGACGCTGCCACTGGAGATGTTTGTTGAATGGCTTGTGCAAGTCCCTTCACATCCCCTAGCCCCATGTCCATGCCTTGAGCATAAGAGTGGTTACTGTTTCTCTCAAGTGTTTTGATCTTTATGTCTGAAAGGTAGTTCTCCATGAATAAACTGCAAAAAGAATGTTGCAGGAATAATTTTGTTAGCACCATTGTGATTATTTGTAGCATTGAACTTCTAAATCCCCATGCTAACATTGTCTAAACAGGATGGGTATAGCATTTCTATCCTAAAAATCATTTAAAATAGATTTAAAAATTTCATTTGTTGGCCAGAGTCAGAAAGATTTCAAAGCTAGAACACCTCTCTTTGAATCAGTTGCTGAGGTGGATTAAAACCTCACAGAGTTACTTTCCCCTTACACACTCAGATCTGTGTGTGAACAGGCACAGGTACCACTGAGTTACTGGAAGGTGATTTGGTAGATGTTTACAACAGATCAGGTTTTTATAGCAGTGGTGAGAAACGAAGGGAACACTATTGCACTATTTATGCTGATATCAAGTTTCACTGACTACCCTGTATTGTACTACAGGTACAGTAGTTTTCACTTCCAGAAACTGGGAATAATTCCAGAGGAATGCATCTGGATAACATTTGCCTGTTACTCTCCCCAGAAAAGAATTAGTCACCAAGGGCTCTATTCATAAAAACTAATTCAGGCCCTTTCCACATGAATATCACGTCTATGTGGAAAAAGTGCATGCTTTTTTTTTTCTATATAAAGAAACCTTTTCTGTGATTAATGGAGTTATTTCCCCCTGTCTGTAGTTGGACACCTCCCTGCTTTGTCAAAGAGAAGATTGAAGCCCAAAGCAGAAGTGGGAGTGGGATGAACAAGAAACTCCCAGCTTTTAAGAGTATATATGTAAAGATATATGTTCAAAAATGGGTACAGTATAAACGATTTGGCTGCTTGAGCAAACAAATGCTTGAAAATGTAGGGAAAAAAGTGGTCAGTCCTTCCTGAACCCAGGGATTTTTATGAACTGGCATAACATTTTTCTTAAGGTTTACAGTTTCCTATTAACTTCTCAGTGTTAAGGAAGCCAAAGCTTCTGCTTTGTTTCATGTTTTGCAAAATCTTACTTCCAGCAGCAATGAGTTAATCATAGTTGTGTGATAGCTTTAATCAGCCCACAAGGTTGATAAATTGGATTGATTGGAATCACATCGTTAGCATGCGAATTTTGGTGGAATTTTAATAGCCACCAGGGGTGTGCAAGATTTATGGCAGAGTCAGCTTATGATTTTCTTTTGGTTGAATGCTCATTTTAATGTCCTGTAACATACACTAGACCTTGACTACTGTTCAATTTGTGCTGTGACGAAGGATTTCAACATACTGTAAGTTCAGATCATTACATTTCATGTGAGATACAGTACATAACTAAAATATTATGTTTTACTTGAATCACTCCAGGGAAGAGTATAGTTTTATTGAAGACATTTAATGCAGTTACAACTACAGCTGCAGAACACTGCTTGAATGAGGCTCACATGGCAGTGAGTATTTCTGGGTTTTGATGGATACAGTCCCTGTCTTGGTTTTACCAAGAAAATATTTAGAGAATTTTGGGTAGGAGTTTCTTGGACGTTTATGACACTCACCAGTGGCAGTGAAATACAATGTATTACATGTACCTAATTTATAAGAAATGCAATGGAAAGGACAAAAGAACCCAAGTTTGAGTTAGTGGTTCAGACTGTGTGAGCGTACTGATTGAATGTTCTGAGTGAAGATGACAAGGAGGGAAAAACAGACTATTAGTGCTAACTTGATCCATATGATAAACCCTGATGCCAGTAGATAGAAATAATGAGATAATGTAACCCATCTGAAACATGGAGAAACAAAATGTTGACTGTCATGAGACCCAAGCCTTCCACTTATTATGCAAGGATGTGTACCCCTTGCCTATAAGTTAGATGTGTCAGTCAGATTGTGAGCACTCTCCAGATTTTTCATAAAGAGTAACAAAATTTTCAGTTGTAAGGTGACCATTCATTTAAGGACACTATGGCAAAATGGCACCAATGTCATCTCCATTGACCTATTTACCATGGAGCCTTTTGATAAAATACAAATTTTCTTGTAACAAAACATGCAAAATCACCAAATATCACTTCAGACTTTTCTTCATGTTGTCTGGTTTGGTTGGGAATTTTTTACTGGTGGGGAATGTGTTTGGTTTTGGGGTTCTTGGTTATTGTTGGGTCTTTGTTGCTGGTGGTGGTGGGTTTTTTGCACTGTTTTACAATATTATAGCCTCAGATTATTTTCCATACAGTTAGGACTTTGAATGCAGAAAAAAAATTAATTTAGAAATAAAGGATCCTGAGAACTAAAATCCCTGAGTCATCCAATCCGCTACAAAGATCAGCACTGCCCCAGGGCAAAAGCCACAGAACGAAGAAAATTAGATGCTGTAGTGGTTTTTCGGTGCTTTAGGGTTTTTTCTTCCTCTGATAAACTAAGCAATTGACTGTACTTGCAAGCAAATATTAGCAGCCTTTTCAGGTGTTAGAACCAAGCTTTCCTTATTTTGGCATCCATTGGTGCTTTACCACTGAGCATTAAGCAACAAAATTTAGAAATACAGTCAGTTATCACTGTTTTGCTGGAAGAATGGCCCTCTGAACTTACATTTCTGATTGCACAGGGGCTCCATACTGGAGGGCATGTTTAGTGATCATTTTGTAATGGTATAAAAACATTAGAAACACAGAAATAAATGGAGCATTCCTGGGCAAATTAGATTAGCTTGAGCTCTTTCCACATGTGATTGGAGATGATCTAATTGGCCTGTGGCATTAAGTAAGTTATACTGAGTGTTTTAAACATACATGTATGTTTAAAATCATAAATGCATTAGAAGAATTTGTATTGTTCATCTCTCTCTTGACATATTTCCTGTTAGCATGAACTGCACAATAATTACAATGGTAAAATGAAATACTGCTTCATACCAGCGTAAACTATTTTCCTCTGCCTGCAATTTCACCTCTCCTTGAGATCTGCTCTTATTCAAAGGACTGATCCTTCAAACCAGAACATTCTTGGGGAGCAGCAGCTACATAGAACTGTATTGGTTTTGAATTTCCTTCTCATGTTTTAAAAGTTGTAATCATTAAACATTTGCTACCACTGATGATAGATAGATAGATAGACAGACAGATAGATAGATAGATAGATAGATAGACAGATAGATAGATAGACTATTAGCTTCTTTCTATGTTGTCTGGCTTCACACAGAGATCACCTGAATTTAGGTCCTGTTCACACTTGCAGACATCAGTGAATAAGCAGAGTGTCCTTCCACAGCAAACAAAAAAGGTAGTATTTACAGTAGCATCACTGGTTTTGTATGGATATAACAGGATGTTACTAAGTTAGGCAGCCTTACACTAATAGCTTTGTATATTGCAGAGAGTCTTAGGATAGCCACCACACAGGAATTCATGACCCCACAGAATTTTTTGGAGGTTACCCAGTGAGGCCAGAATTTCCCTCTGCAATTTACAGTGGTTAAAATACAATTTGTGAAGGCATAAGTTAGATCCTCTGAGGACTAAAAAACACTGGGATTTGCTTTCAGTATAGAAAATAATAACCCCTAATAGGCCAGTTTTGTTATTACCCTGTAAACAGTTCATCTACCACTTTTCATCATGTACTTTTGATGACCATGAACACAAACAGCTCTAAAAAGATAGATGGAGGGTTGACAAGCAAGAAGGCTAGGGGCAACATTAGACACAGAATATCAGTTTGCTTTGCAATTCTTTCCTTTTAGCCAATAAATTTAATTTTGTGTTGAAATGAAGTAAAATACTTGACAGTGTTGTCTTGAGTAGATGCTGTTATAATAGTATTTTTGAGCAGGAGAAACTAGCATCCAGGAAAAAATGAGCTTCTCATATTAAGCTTCTCCAACTGTTTTCTATACCCCAAAATCTCATTCAGCAACATGATCTGCTTCATATAAACAATCAGCTGTGACTGAGTGACTCCAACCAAGTTACAACAGGGATGAATTTGGCTGTTAGTTAGAGAGAGCTTTCTCTGACAGTGACTTCAAACATTTGAACAGCTTTCTAGGCACTGGGAGTTCTCAGGTTCATGATTACAATTTGGCCTGCTAAACAAATCAAAACAAATTAAAAGCCCAATTTTACAGCACCACAGATGTCCTGGTCCTAAGATAGTAGTTTTAGCCTAACTGCTAAATGATGTTTCCTGCAAAAAGATGACTTCTGAAACTTTGTATTAATCACATGAATAAGAAGAGACAACAACAACAGCAATAACAACAAAAAGCTCCTTAAAAAAAAAAAGGTTGCATTTTTCACCTCTAAAACCCCTTAAAAAGCATTAATGCAGAATGTATTCCTTTATATGATTCTGTTTAATTCTCCACTACTGGTTTTGCTTTTTACTTTAGTTAAAGACTGTATTCTCCATATAAGTGATAAAGATCACTGCCTTTATCATCACAAATATTAGAAGCTTTCTGCATATCTGTCATGAAGGAAATTGCTTACTCACTGTAAGGAGTTATACACACAGCACCAGCTCCCAGAGACAGGACATTTTTGCAGTTCCCCACTGCTGTATTTTGTGCGTATGCAAAGGATAATTTGAGTGGGAGATGAAACTTCTGCTGAAATGCTATCTAACTGACAAAATATACAGAAACTTTCAAAAAGGAATGCCACCCAAAACAGCTAGTTAGCCTTAGCAGAGCAGAAATTCGTTTAATATAGTTAGATTTCTCTTCATCTCTTTTCATCATTTGTATCACATTTGACCCAAAGATAGCCATTGGGGCCTGGGAGGGAAGTAAGAAGTTGGACATTTGCTTCCATCTCAGGTCAGGACTTCATTTCTATGCATAGTGCCATCTGTTTATTCAGGTTCAATCCTCTGCAGATAGCAGGGATGAAGCAAGGGGAGACAGTTTGTTCCTTCCTTCTTCCAAACCTTTTCTTGAACAGGTCTTTTCCCAGAAGCTCTTCCAGTCCTAGCTGTTCCTCAGGTTTCTGCTCCAAGTGTCTGTGAGGTTTCCTGTTGATTGCTCTGCATTCTTCTGCAGTGTATCTGCTCTGCTCTTTATATCCAACCCCTCACAACCGCCACCACCTTCTTCGTAGTAAAATGGGAAAATTCACTTCAAACAGAGGTCAGTCCCTTAGTCAATTTACATGAGGCCTGTTCAGTTTGATTAATTCCTTTTGTTTGTACCACTGAGAAAATTTACTCTACTGTTAAATTACATTTATTATGAAGAAAGCATATTATTGTATATAGTAGCTTCAAAAGGTTTCATCAAGCCTGAATGGCACTATATTAGGCCAAATCACAGCTCTCCGCATTTTGTCACTGAACTAATATAGGATATTGTATTTATTTTCCTCTGTGGGTTTGACCCCATCTCCAATCCAAATTAATATCCATAGATTTTGCAAGAGTGGAGCTAAGGTTCTTCACAAAATGATCTCCCTTATGGCTGTTACTGGCGATCTTATCAGGGAGGAGTTTTCTTAAGAGAAAGCATGACACATGTATACATGCTTAGACCTAGCACTTGTTTCTATTTCAGTCTCTCTGTTTGCTTTGGCTCTGTAGTGCATATCTGTGTTCCTGTTCCTGAGTGTTTCAGGCTTTTTGGGGGCATGATCCTTATCTCTGTGCAGTACAGATTGCTCTAGAACAGTAAAAAAGTCTTAATCCCAAACCTCAGTGTTGACATAGATAGAGTTTCTCCTTTGCAGCTGTCCTACATTCTCATTTATATTCTCATACAAATAAGAATCAGGTCCTAATTTTCTAATGGGATTTGACGTTGAAAGAACACTTCACATCAAAGATCTAAATTGGCTGCTTTTGAATTCAATTCTGAATTAAATGGAAAGCGGCTTCGTCTCTCGGTATAAATCTCTAATGGTATCTGGCCTCGCTGACATTTACAGGACTGCTGCTCTATATTTTCACTGATACGAGCACTCTCTCTGGGGAAAACACCATCAAACTGTAGCTCCTCTGGCAGCTTTCTTCAGTCAAATTTCTTTGCATCCACTTCCCTTCTCATTATTTTGAAGTGGAAATCCCATGGCTGTAAACGAAAACACATTATATCAAGTCAAATCATGACTGTAGTTACTGTATTTTTCTAGCTCTGGTGTCTCTGTGTCTAATTTAAACTTCATGTCTCACTTTCTGCTTGATCCAAAATTTTCTCACCAGAAAGAAAGGCAGAAAACTAGTCAGCTTTGCCTTCTTTATTTTCATTTCAGAAATGAAATGCTTCAGGGGTAAAAAACAGAAAAGAAAAACCAGTACGTCCATTTTCCTTTTTTCCAGTTTATCGTGAGCGTGTAATGCAGTGCCCAGCTCTAGACATCTGATTTGAGACTACAGAGGCTCCAGATGGTCTTTCAAAGTACTCATAAGAAGAGCCTGTATTGACTGCACATGAATGCTGCTCAGGTACAAAACAGGAACATGGGAATAGAGGGACTGCACACCAAAATATGCCACTAGCCATCTATCCAACTTCTAATTGCCAGAAGTAACCATATCAAGTCCTTCAGTTGATTCATATCTAAATACAGGAAATCCTGAGGTAAACTGCTGGGAAAAAAAATATGTAGCAGCAAGAGTTTCTTAATTAATCCTGAATGAATATTGTGGGTTTGGACAGCTTTATCTTTTTAAATCTTAGCTTTAAAGCTGAGTACTTCTCTAAAGTTGCTCAGTATTATGTGAGTGTTAGCGAGCTTTTCTAAAAAAATATGCAACAATGTGTTCAAAGGGCCAATTGTATATTCTGTGAAAAGGTTTTCATTTTATTAATGTAAAACTCACTGCATTCCAGATTCTCTGTACAGCTTGTTCAGGCTCCTCTCAGGACCATCAGTCTCTGTCAGTCTGTAAAAGCTGAAACTCTTATCTTTGTGAAAGCTGGAGTGCAGGTAAGTACAGGGCTGTTTCATAATCAGGTCACAAAGTACCTGTGCTTTGTTTGTGGGTTTGTTTTTATTATTTCTGAAGGGTTTTGCTCTTTTCAAAAGAAATTATTCTAGTGCTGTCAAGGCAGAACCACATTCTCAGTTTTATTATCCTTCCAACTATTAGAGAATTTGAGGAGTCAGCAATATTTTCTTTTCTTCCAGCTTTCGCTGTTGTTCATTCTGTGGACGTTGTTTATGAATGAAGAACAGTTATAAAAGGAGGCTGATAAAGCTTCATCTAAAATCATTATCAACAACTACTCCCTGGGTTTGGGAGTACAATAGATGAATAGAGTATTCTGCACTTGAATGCTGCTCATCTTATACAACGAATAAGCTTTCACCAGAGTGCCAAAACCTCCCCTCTGCAAATTAGTCCGTCTTAAGATGTACCAAAATTTAAAATAACTCATTCAACAGACACATAACTTGTTCTGATTTTTTTAAACAAATTTTGCATGAAATGTAAAATATGACTTCTGTTGAGCTATACTTATCTTCCCCTTCATGAGATTTTTAAAGGTTGCTTTAGGATTAAAAATTAATTCAAGGTCCCTGGGCTAAATTCTGATCTCACATTTCACCAATGTCAAGCATTACCTGGCAAAGAATGGAGTGTCTCTGGGTTATATCAGTATAAGTAGGTCTGCAAATTTGGGGCCCAAGTTACTATGACAATAATTACTTTTTACTCTGCAAATGTTTATAGGCAGTTTCTAATGTTTTTGGCACATATTTTCTAGGTTTGTTCCAAGGTAAAATGTAATAATTTCACTGAAAAAGCACAGATTTTTGAGGCAAATACAAAAGTTTACTTCTCTACTCAAATATTTGCATTCAGAAGTATCATCATTTTAACAGGACAGCAAGCTTCTATCAACAAAAAATAAAATATTTTGCCAGTGCCAAACAGTGAGTGACTCCACAGCTCCCCCTGAAACTCAACAGCAATTAGTTGCGTAGGCCAAAGATTATTAGGCTCCTTTGAAATTTTTAGGCTTAAAGCTACTAGTTTTTATTCACAATTATATGTTTTTTTCCATCAGTCTTGCTTACAGTGAACTGAAAATATTTTTCCCCACTCTTGATAGTACTGCTTATTTTATCATCAGTTTTACCACATAAGGTGAAGACAAGTACAGCAAAGATTAAAACAAAAATATTTTTTCCTACATTCATGAAATTTCATCATAGTACAAGGTTCTTTACCATTAAGCATTTTTGGGAACGTTATGTTAACTTTTGTTCTGTATTCATTGGTAGGAGCAGTGAGTGAATTTCTTCAGTTTGACTCAGTTTACTATAATGTCTGCATTTTACTTGTGGCAAAACCAAATGATTTTGTTTTCCTTTTTGATGAACTATATGTATTTTTACTCACAACACTCACTATTTAAAAAAAAATAACATTTCTCCTATATTTACTCAGATGATCAAAGTTTCATTTATTTAGCATACATCATCAATCAAAAAAGTTTGTGGCACATTTCCAAGACTGCCTTGATAAAGCATGCTCTGTAAACCTCAAGTATTACTTCAGCAAGCAGTTATGTTATTTTCCAATGTGTAAATATAAATCACAATGAGACTGCATACTGAGACTGCATAATGAGACTGGAAAAATGGGTGGTGAGGCACTGGCACAGTTTGCCCAGAAAACTTGTGGATGGCCCATCCCTGAAAGTGTTCACGACCAGGCTGGACGGGACTTTGAGCAAACTCATCTACCAAAAGGTGTCCCTGTCCACAACAGTCTTTAAGGTCCCTTCCGAGGCAAGCCATTCTATGAGTCTACAATTCTAGGATCCTATGAAAAAAGAGCAGATTAAATGATTTAGACTTAAAACCCTGGATCCAGGTGTCTCTGCTTTGGTATACCAGAGAGACCAGTCACAGTTTTTAACTGATCTCTTTTTAATCTTTGAACAAAAAAACAGAGTGAAATTTTTTCTCCTTGGAGTTGTTGGGTTTTTTTTGTGGGGGGTTGTATTATTTTATTTTTAATCACAGAAGTGGTTTAGGGATATAATAGAAAATGAAATATCTTTGGTGACAAGCATTTGTAATCTAAGTAAATAATACTCAGAGGAAAAGACAATGGTATGACAGAGTAGAAATCAGATATTTTGTACGGTAATATAACATACAGGGCAATGACATATAGCTATTGTTCTTTATTGCCTTATTTTTAATAGCTCTTTGTGGAAAGGCCTGGAGTTGCAGGTCACAGGAAAAAACCTCGTGTTTTAAAGGAAGTTTAAAATAGTGGATCTGAGTGCTTTATCATAGATCATCTGATATAACAAATCCTATAGTATTTCTACCATCAGTTAATGATGGGATTAAACATGATGGCCTGGATGGTTCTTTGTCTCAAGGAGACCATAAATCATAAGTCTTTCAAACTTGGAAGAGGAACGATCCCTCCCCAAAACCTCTGATTTTCACAGACATTTCATAGTCTCTCCCTCTGCTGGAGGCAAGCTAGATAGACCTTTGATCTTATGCTCTATGAGCTTGTGCAGTCTTTGATTATCATTCTATGAAAGTTTAGCTTCAAATAGAGCCTGTTCTCACTGTGTCCTGATTCTTTGTCTATCATTCTCACTTTTCCTTACATTCCCTCATGTGTAGCCAGCGCTAGCAAAGAATACCTCTTCGCATGGATTTTATCTAATACTGCTTCCTATGGGGGCTGGATGTGAATGGGAAATGGCATTTGATAATCTCTGACTCCATTGTAAATGAAATTTAAATTAAAAGCAGCTGTTTCTTTTAAAGTGAAAGACACATCTGCATTAAATATAATATAACTTCATCTGGCTTGGGCTGCCAACACTTCAGTGAGTGTCAAACAGAAGATTCATATGGTTTTGGTCTTGTTGCTGAGTGTCATCCATTTTGCTAAAGCTTTTGATTTCTTTTCAGAAAGGTGGGAAGGAATTAATTTCAGCAGTTTGTAAATAGTTAAAAAATTACTTTCCTTTCTTCCCCTTGCAAAGTAAGCAGCTTGATGAATTTGGATAGTCTAGTATTAAGGTTATCAATATATAAGTAGTGTTTGCCTTTCATGGTGGTGTCTCATGAACACTGGATTAACCAAAAGCAAAGGAGGCAGTTGGGATCCAGGCAGCCCCAGATTCACAGCCAGTCCTGGGAAAGACCTTTTCTGGAGGTTGGCATGTGGGTGTTGCAGCTGTGAAAGCTCAGCAGATGAGTGGCTACAGGTGTTGGCTTCGTTTTCACTCCATACATATTTGTATGAAAATGGGCACTGGTGCCAAAGAACAAAGAAAGATTGAGCCAAGCTGTTATAAAGAAAAAATATTTGCTTCTGACACAATACAATCTGTACTGCTTGTATGACGGCTATATGGTGTTCTGGAGCATTCTGTTTATGAATAATAATGGGGGTTCTGGCAACGTTGGCAGCAGCACTCAATGGAGAGTGAAACAAAGGGCATTTTGTTTCACGGTCGTATCTTCCGTAGTCAGGCATTTTGGAATCCTATAATCACAGTGTTTCCCTTGCTAGTTTCAGTTAGGTTCTTCCAGTCTTGTACAATTTTTTCCACTGGTTTAAGGAAGATTATCTAGCAGAATTTTAAATTAAATGTCCTTAAAATTACTCATTCAAATATGATTGATTAGGTTGGCAAAACTGGCTCCGCCTTCTGACGCGTGGGGAGAATGAAAGAAGAAAGGAATGGAAAAAAAAAGGAAAAAAGATGGAGAGGAAAGCTGTCAAGAAGGACTTTTTGTACAAATGTTTTATCTGAGGTGGAGACAAGGATAACTTCTTACCTTTACACTGTACTGATAAACTAGTGAAAGCAAAAATTCAGTAGATTGAAAGGAAGGGTAGTCCTTTAGAACAAAAAAATGTGACTTTTTTCCAAATCAAATATCTCTTATTCTGGAGAATGACCCCAGAATTTTGAAATTGACCTTGAAATCTTTTCGTTCTTGAACGAATTCTTGTGACAAGGAAAAAAATATATTTTCGTCTTTGTCCATTTTCCTATTTTCCTTCCATTTCTTCTCTGTTTGTCTGTATCCTGGTGGAAGGACAAAAGGAGAGGCATGGTGCAAATGTCCGACTAGCACAGAAGGAGTAGGTTGGAGAAGATAGTACCCTGGAGAAGGGAGGGATCCCCTTCCCAGCCTGCTTATCTCCAGCACGGTGCTCATGCAGCAGAGCTGGGACCTTGGTGTCAATCAGATGCTCAGCTGGTGCCCCTTCCCTGGGATCCTGAAAAGTAAAACTGCATTGAAAGACAAAATATTATCCTCTCTGGAATAATTTCAGACTATTTCTCATTGCTGTTCACTTCATGTTTTAAAACCAGATCCTAGAAACAGCCCCAAAATAGCTCATCAAAATCATGTGTCACATGCGAGAGACTGACTGATGGAGAATACTGTCTTCAGAGAATTTGGTGGAAGTTGGATTCCTTTGCAGACTTTTCTCTTTCCTTTATGGAAACAGACAATACAAACTATGAAAAATGGAGTACCTTTCTAATCCATTCTTCTATTCATGAACACAGATCTTTCTTTAAAAATAAAAGTCCTGGACTACAAAGAGAATAATTCTACCCAAAAATAGCCCCCCACCTTTCTATTCAGATTCATGTATATACATATGCATTTTGCTATTTTTTCTCAGACAGGACAATATTTTACTTGCATATTTAATAGGCCTGTTTAAGTAACACCAATCAAAGTAATTATAGGATTTGTGGGATTTGCTACAATAATGTGAATTGTACCTTATATTGGTTTTGAGAAGGGACAGTGTTTGACAGTTTTCAACAAGCAATGAAAAGCAACAGCAAGTAATCTACCTCTCAAGCCCTGAATTTGCTCCTAATCTTTATTACCTATCAATAGATTTACACCTTGAAGCACATGTATTAGTGTCACTTGCAGATTTGAAATTATGACAGTTTAGGAGGTACTTATTATCAGGAACAAAATCATTATTTCAAATGGCAACATTGTTACTGAGGACAAATTGGGGGGTATTCACTTGGGTAGCGTTAGATCTTGTTTATTCTCTATCCCACTCTGGTAAAGTAGTGATTCTTCAAGTTGGTTTTTTTAATGGAAAGGGAGGCAGTTGGCTGTACACATACAGAACTTCTTGCTATTTGCTTGGAAAGCAAATTAATCTAATTTGTAGGATTTCTCACAGAAGGCCTATACTTTTTACCTCCAGTTTGGGCTTTACTTCAGGGTTTTCTATTTTCTTGTATGATTTCTCCTCATTACTAATAAACTTGTCATGCCCCAAATCAGCTTGGTAATCCCTTCTATTTCTCCCACTCCTTGGATAGAAACCCTAATAATTCGGCATCTTGTCCTAAAGAAAAGCCAATTTCTCTTTGAATGTGTATTCCCAGACTACCTAGTCCAACAGTATCCATTAATCAATCAGTAAAATTTTCCCTGCTGAAACTGAGAAGCAGCTTTATAGACTTGGTTAATTCTTCTCTTTAACATAAACCAGGTAAATTTCTGGTTAGCTCGATGCAAGTTGCGGAGCCAGCAGTCTCTCCTCTTTGTGGTTCCATGGCCACCTGTTGAAGGAAGCAGGACTACCCTCCAGTCTCTGTTGAAGGAACCCTGGCTGCCATCCCCAGCCCTGCCCCATTCCAGGTGGTGGGATGGGGTCAGTGAGGTCACTGCCTCAGACAGACTTGTCATGGCACTTGGGTGCTGTTGCCTGGCTCCTTGCCCTGGCCAGCCCTCACCAGCCCCTAAACAAATTGCTCCTGCTTGTTCTCTTCTAACAGTTTTCCCTGGATAACTTGGACCCAGCTAGATTACAATTCTGTCCCACTTCATTTGTTTAGAATGTGTCATACTATTAACCATTTGTCTGTGTTTTGATTAGTGTTAACTAGTACATCAAACCAGATTCCTGCTACTCAGAGTTTGAGTAATATATGAGAAATAAGTTCTGAGAAAATAAGATACTTTCTGGCAGGTATTTTGAATTTTACATAGGTTAAGAAACTTTTGTTAGCTCTGGTTTTTGCTTCCATTTTTTTAAATCCTTTTGTAAAATCAGTTCTCTGCTGTGCCACCTATGCTCCAAAAGCAGCAGACTGTGAGTCAACACATCTATTACCATGGAGCTTTGTCAGAAGCTGTGATCAAGCCAGTGGAGCACGCTGGGAGCTGAGCAGAGCAGAGCAGAGCTGCTGTACAGACCCACGGCAGTGTGCTTATGCCTCATATGGATGTGCCTCGGGCAGGCTGGACCCTCATCCCATGGGAGACTGGCACACGAGACTGCTCAGCAGTTCCTTCTGTCCTACCTGTGTGAAACTGCTGAATCACCAAAGAAACATCAGTGGGATTTGCAGGAATAAATTTTATCTTTCAGCATAATGGGGACACCATCAGTGGACTCGTTTCTGTTTTGATCAATACCAGAGCTGTCTCACATTGTACAGATGCTTTTTGAGATATTTCTCTGTGTCATCCTATCAGATGACAGGATATGCATGCCATTTTTAGATTATATACCTAAAGCATGATGGTTAGCATATGACAGGCAAAACTAAAATATTAAGAACTGTGAAAACTTGGGATAAACTTGAATATGTATGATCAGTAAAATGCGGAAATCTGCTATGTAAGATAATAGATGCACTTATTTTTTTAAAAGTTTTAAGAAAATAAATGAAGAAGGTAGGGAAAGGGATTGAATCACTATCCTCTTGACTAGAAAACCATCAAAAGATTTTGTAGTTGTTGGTAGGCAGATTATTCCCATAACTTTGTATTATTAAGCCACACATTGAACAACCACATGTTTCCCAGCATTAAACCCTGAGGATTTCTATGTTAGCTGCCCCTAAGAAAATGCAGGAAGGTTAATTATGGTGTAATATTACAGTCTAACAGGCCAGTTGTCCAGTCAAGAATTCACGCCTCTGCATAGCTTGGCTTGACAAAGTCTTCAATTTTGTAGGTTAAAAACAGCCTTATTCTGTTCATTGTGCCTCACATTTGAACCTCTCCTACTGATATGGATAACCAGGAATATCTAGAGAATTCAGTCTCTTTAATTATTTAGAGATTTTATGGGGCTTTAAATATAACATGTTGCTGCAAATAGTTATTCTTGGCTTGTCAGTGAAAACAAATATCTCTATATGTATCTCTTGACTCCTTTCAGCATTCCTCTCCCACAGTACTGGAAAAGAATGTAGTCTCAGCCACTGCACACAAGAGTCAAGGCATACCTAGATTTTCATACAGGAGGACACTGAAATAGTCAACTGTTTGGAAGCAGAACTAGATGTTTTGGTCTAGAAAAGAAATATGCTCTAGAGTGCAATAATTCATTACACCCTTTTGCATGTATATTCTTGGGAAATCAATTGCATTACTCTGGTATGGCCATGTGTTACATAAAGGGATATATGTTATGAATTGTAACAGAGATCCAGAATGTCAACTGGCAATGGAGTAGAGCATTACCACACAGAGCTTTATTACAAAAGTAAACTGCAGTCTTGATAGTGGATTCCTCATTCCAGAATGTACTGACTGTATTTATTTCACGGAAGAGATTAATGGACTATTTAAAAAGAGATTTTGCAACCTTCATCCTTGTTGGTAGATGCTTTTGTCTTTCTGTCTTAGCTTGAAGCATCATGTGTCTTTCAATGGAGCTACTTGACAGTTGACATTTTCTGCTTTTACTTCTACACCAGCTGCTAATTGCATATTTACAATCCTTCAATCAAGAGCAAAAGAGAAACAGATTAGAAAAATTTTCAGTCTGTCAAGCAAACCATACATATAATGAAACATCCACTCATTAAACATAGAGAACTTTTACGGCTTTAATAATAAGTGTTATAAAGGGCACAAAGGTATTATTAATTCTGAAGGAATGCAGGGCTGCAAAAACAATAAGTCATTTTGACAGTTGCTATGAAGACTATTACCAAATGTTATGTTTACTTGAATAGGTTCAATTTATAAAACAAGACCCATAAAAAATCTACAGCCTAATCAATTGAGATGCCCTACTACAAACAACAGCTAATGGAGTAAGGTTCTGATATATTGATTAAAGACTGAATTGTGATCATGGATTTTATAAAATTAAGATAATTGGTAATGTGTGCTGCTTCTGAGCATTAAATTAAACACTGTGGCAATTAATTGAGTTGTTATAATAAAAATGTAACAATGTAAATGTTTTTTTCCTAAGTTAAGCAAGTGATTTTTTCTGAATGTGTGATTATCTTTGTAAAAGGTATCAACAAATGTGTGTTTATTATGCAAACAGAGCAAGATACAGGAGCTTTTGTTCGTGTGCTGTAATCACCGATTAATTCCTCCATATATCTCTCATGAAAATTAAATTTGGGGGACATAAGAAATTCTCCTTTGTTTCTGAGTGTGCTGGTTGCAATCCTGAACATAATCAAGCAAGCTGACAGTATGTATGATTATATATGATACCACTCTGCAGGAGACAGCTTCAATATTGTATCTCCACTCCTCCATTCATTATTGGCAAACATGTGCCTGGAACTCACTGCAATGTTACAACTGGCATTTTGAAATACTGTGATTTCTTTTTCTTCTAGCCAGGACTTGTATTCCCCATAGGATTTATGTACTGCATTGTATTATTCAATATATGTTCATGACTTCCACTACTATTAGGAAAAGCTGTGTGTATACATTCAGAGTAGAATATATCTCATAGCACATTTCAGAAAATATAACATGCAATTACTTTAAAACATGAGGTTAACAAAATAAGGACTGAAAGACAAAGAAAAGAAAACAAGAAATTTAAAAACCACTCACCAACAACTTTTGATCCTGTACCCCCTCTTTCCATAGTAAATCATTAGTTATTTTTAAAAAGTCAATGCAAGTTGGCATAAAGCTGGTAGGAAATCAAACTTGATCCTATGCTGCTTAAAACCTGAAATATGTTATTCATGTTAAAGCAGCAATTGCCCTGAAACTTGAAAACTGATAGACATGTTCAAACCAATCACTAGGTCACAAAATACTCTTTAGAAGACCATAATGGAGAGTGGCAATAATAGCACAGAAGATTGTAGCACAGCTAAAAAGGCTAATTGGCGCTTAGGCCACCATAATGGGGCTTACAAACTCAGTTCTGTCAAAATACCATCAGCAAGTCACTTTCCCTCGCAGAGGCTCTGTCTCTGTGAACTTAAAATGAAGATACTGATAGTGTTAACAGTTTAGAGATCTACAGACAAAGAGCAGAAAGATTTATATCAATACAGTTTATCAGCTCCATCAATTGGATAGGGATGCAACCAGTGGAGCTGAGCCAGCTGTCAGAGAAGCACAAATTTCTAGTAAGGTCAAATATCTCTCTACATCACAAGGCATTCACGATCACGTCTTCTACTGCTGCTCTCTATCAAAGGATGTTTTTCTAATGAGTAGAATAAAATCTGATTTACTTAAGATACCTGCTCCCCCACCCTCATCAAGCAGAAGAGGGGTTAAGAAAGTATGTTCACCTGATCCTCTGCAGGCAGCTGCAAGCTATCTTTGGCTCTGCATGGAGCAGACGTGGTCTGGCCACTTCCAACGGCAAATATGAGATACAATGATTAATGCTTCCTTTGACTGGGTCAAAGAAACCTTTGTCAAGGCCATTTCAGATCTAGCTAGCATTGAGTCAGGGCAGAAGACCACGTGGACATCCTCGGAGCAGGGAATGGTGTCCTCCAAGACCAGGATGTGCCACTGTATCCAGCCTATGCTGGCCTGCTCAGGGGGGAAAACACTGGGCTTGGTCTGGGAGGTCTCTTGAACCAAAATTTCAAATCTGGAAAGCTTTTGGTTTTCCAGATGATTCCAGTAGATTGATGAATAAAGATGATGAAAAATAAAGGAAATAAAAGGCTAAAAAATGAAATCTAAAAAAAGTCTTTAAGTTTGTACCCAGCACCTGTCAGAAAAGGTTGTCTGTTTTACAAGACAGGAAATGCAGAACAAGAGCATCTGTAACTATTTGTAAATAATGTCAAATTTATGGAGCTGATTTGACATGAGGAAAAAACATCCCTAGAAAAGAGTTGCAAAACATCCAAAGTAGTTTATTTTGACATTTTTAAAACTTTTAAAAATGTTATTCTGCTTAAAAATTTATCTATATTTACATTTAGACCTATTTTGCAAGTAAATGAAGGACATCAAAGTGAAATAAAGCATTTCATTTGGGTTCAAACAAAGTGTTTATTTGGATCCAAAATAATGTCTTCATTTCAGCCAGGGAGCTGAAAAAATAGGCAGCTATTTTTATAGCTTTTACTGTAACATCACTTTTTAATTTTATTTTTCCCCATTTCTCATATTTTCTTTAAAGAACACCCCTGATTTTTTTTTTCCAGTGAAATATAGAGCATTTGATTTTGTTATAAGGTGCCACCCTCTTGCTGAATTCAGTGATTGGTTGTCATCAGTGTTGTTAATATTGTTATTACTTAAGGTCATTCCAGTGCAATGAACTCCTTTGCTTTTCACTATTCTCCTTTCTCTTCTGCTTTATAAAACTGATATTTCTTTAAATCATACTTGCTTCTCTTCAATTATATTTTTACTTTTATATTTAAGGTTAAAAAGATTGAAAGCCAAGAACAGCCATGAAACTTTTCGCTAGCTCAGTTTGGGAGAAAATTTTCAGAATGTTCATTGAATCACTTCAAAATTTAGAAAACTATTAAAAGCTGGAAGTAACAGCTGAAAAGAAAAAGCCTGAAGTTCATAAAAACTTTTCGAGATTTTTTTCCTTATTTTAGCCTTAGTTATCTTTTTCTCCTATTTCCTTTTTCTAACGCTGTTTTTTCTTCTCTTTCCTTGTAGGTCTGAATCAGAAAAGTCTATCTGCAATTTAGATTTATTGGAATAGAGGTAAAAAAGAATAAGAGCAACTTTTCACTGTCAGATTTGTACAAAGGAGTCAGTGCAAGTAAAAGCCAAGTTCTTTCCCATTTATCTCTTACTCTTCTTTATCTCTACTCACTTTCTCCATTTCAGTCCATTCCATCCCTCTTCCTTGCTTTCCTTTATACTTTTTTGCCTCCCCTCTACCCCTACTTTTAGTTTTTTTAATAATCCCTCACACATCCCTACTTATTATCCAGGGACCTATTCAGCCACAGAAGTCTTGAATGTTAAGCGTGAGAAAGTGAAAGAGACTGTTGCAATGAGCATGATGATAGATGATTTTCAGAAGGTTTTTTGGTTTTTTTTTACTGACATGTTTTAATATTTTCAGCCAAAAATGTTCCCATCCTTTCAATATGTTAAAAAATAACCCCTGAAGTGTTGGTGTTGGTAGTATATATTACTATTGTTATAGAAGCCAGCCAGAGGGAGGAAATGACCTTTAAAATGAGAAGAAAATTCTCATTCCTTCCTGACTCTTCCCTGCTTTCCATTTGCTCTGAATTTTCTCATTTTCTTCTTTTTTTCATATCCTTCTCTTTTTTCCTGCCCGTTCCCTCACATTTTTCATATTCATTTTTTGCTGATTAATAAATGTAAGGTTTATAATGCACTTGAAATCCACCTTATTAACCTGATTTGAATGCAGAGCATAAGAACAAAGGTGAGGTAGCCAATGTGTGTCTGAACTCCACAAAACCTTGGGAGAAATTAAAACACGAGAAGGAGTGTGGGGAATGTAGCAGCACATTTACCCTCCAGGCTGCAGTTTCACACCAATGTAGTTCTTAAGCACATCCATTGCACATCCACACACTGATCTCTCAGCATTTCAGGGTGCTGAAATGTATGTATGTATGACACCACTTTGTCTTTGGAGTCACACTAAGGGATTTGCTCCATACAGTAAAGGAAGAGCTGGGAAACCTTAGAGGAAGCTTGTAGAACAAACTCCTTAAGGCGATTGACCTTATATGAGCTTGTATAATGTTGTAGGAGAAAAATGGAAAAAAAATCAAAGTAAAAACATTGAAATAACTAATATCTGTCCAAAAGAAAAGATAAAAATAAAAATTCTAGATTTATTTAATGCTTTTTATTTGAAATAGGTTTTAAGAAAGGAAATCTTTGCTTTGTCTCTAGATCTTCTCACGTGAACATGATAGAAGAAGACGGAGAGGGGATTATTTGCCCTTCTTTTAGATTTTACTTTTTAATGATCCAGTCAAGTAGTTGATTGTCTTTGTCATTCACAGTTACTGGTCCAAAACTGTTCTACTCATTGCAAAAAGTGCTGCATGGTTGTATCGCAGTGATCATTACCAAAAAACTAAGAACACAACACATATAGTTTGAAATAATGGTTTCTGGGGTTCTTTATTAGTTTTAAGTGTTGGTAATTCCCTGCCCGTATGAATTTGGGGACTTCACTTTTCATAGCTGTTGCTCAAACTGATCTAGTGAATTGACAAAACTATATCTTCACAGTCTTACTTGAAACCACCCTTTTTAAAACTGAAGCCTGGATTTTTGAGATGTGACTCTTTCATGGGTCCAGTTTTGCACCTCATGTATGCTGACAACACAGACATGGGCTCAGCCCAGATTTAGCCTGGAATGACCAGAGATGTCTGAAGAATATCACCTTCTTTGCAGTTCTGTGTAGCTAGATACAGATGCTCTTTGTCTTCTCTGAACCCTTTGCAGGCATATCAGAGTCAGATCTGGATTTTGTTTGTTTGTTTTCAAAAATTTACCAAGTCAGACTGTTCTTTTCCTTGAAATGTATTTGTCCTGTGCATGAAAGAAAAAGGAGAGAGGAGGAGCTGGCTGGCATATTCTGAACTACTATATATTGCAGAACAGGCTTCCAGTTGTCAGCGTCTGCACCCTGTAGAAGTATGGTTTCAATTTTACTTTTGAAATCTGAGTCGAGCAATGTTGCCAACACATATTTTTCCCTGTCAAAACATTTCACTTATTCCTGAGTCTGTAGACAGCTTTTAGGTTACATCTTTTCCCCAGTCTTATCGAAACAGGATCTTCATTTCTTTTGAAATCATTTTTCATTAGTGTGGGAGCAAAAAGTAGATACTAGAGCTGATAAGTGGCAGCACCTGGCTTAAAGATGTTCCATCAGCTCTTAGTTTCTGTGTGATCACTTCTGATAATTGGAGGATGAAAACCAAAGCAGCAGTCACACTCAAATCATGATAGGTGAAGACATTATCTTTCTTCTTTCTCTGTACCCTTAGTGCTGCCTGTGCTCCTTCTTGTTCTATGGAACTGATAGAAAATGCAAAATGCAGACTGAAGGTTTCACATGTTCCTTCAGCAAAAGATTTTTTGACTAATTTGATCATGATTAGTTAGGACTGTCTCACTGTTCAGTTAGACTTAAATTAGCTGAAAAGGCATATAATTTTTGGGTTTGGGGAACAACTTATAAACTTATTCACATTTGTAGTTGTCTTAATTATTTTCAAACATATGCACACATTTCAGTCTAGAGAATTTGTGTAAACAATTGCTTCAGCTGTTTGCTGTTCACTAGCTATTGTTCATGGCATGTAGCAAAGTCATATGTACTACGTTGTGTGATTACTGCTTCCTGACTGGATGTCTGGCAAGACAATGAATACTAATTGAACAGTAACAGACAATGTTATTTCACCCCTTCTCACCACCCCCCCACAAGAAAAAAAAAAATCCCCATTTCATATTATAAATCTTTGTATTCAAACTAGTATATGCTCTGGGAACAACATGTCTGAGAATTTATAAACTTTAGAGGCAAATAACAGTTCCCTTAACAACTATGAAACAGGATTCCTTACATTAAAGCACAAAGATACTCTGAATCAATCACTGTTTGTATTGTTTGCCAGCTGTATTTATTGTTTCAGTCATGTTTCTGGATTAAAACCATCCCTAGTTCCAATACCAAATTCCCCAAGAATCTGAGTTTAATCACTTGCCTGACATCAGACTGCAAAGAACTGATGCAGATCTGAGCAGTATAGAGGGAAGATGACACACTCTTGAAAGCTTCAGCTTTCATTTCTATCCCAGATTCCTAACAAGATGAGGCTCAACAGCTGTACTGTTTGCAAGTCTGTGCATCAGCAACAGAGTAACAAATAGAAAGCCAAGACAATAGAAAATGTGGGTGGCAAGAGAGCCCCAGAGTTCATGCAGACCATTCTTTTCCAAGGCATGATCAGCCCTTCCTTAAACAATTCTCATTCGCCTGAGTCTAGCTCTGTCTTAAAGACTTTCTGTAATGGCAATTTTTCCCAGCAATCTAGGAAAAATTGCCATTACAATTGCAATTGCTATTGCAGTGCTACATTTTTGCAGTATTAAAAACATTTCCTACTACCTTTGCTGAACCTTTCTTGATGCAATTTCAGTCTACTACTTTCTGTCCCACCCAACTAAGACCTTACACAAAATTTTTCTGTTCATCCTTCATATTTACCCTTTTGACATCGACCATCATGTCCACCCTTGGGGCCTCCTTTTTCAGATGTCATCACCTGTTGAGTCTTTCCTTGGAGGTTATGTTATAAAGACTGATCCTTCGTTTTCCTCTCTGGATTTTCTTCAAATATTCCATAACCATCTTAAGGTGGAGAAAATATTTCAGACTCTCTTAAATATTTCTATTTATTCAATCTAATGTGTTATTTGGTTTTCTTCACAACAAAGCACTATTTATACATTGTGATCAATTACAATCTATAGCTCTTCTTTTGCTATCTAGTTAGCTGTTCTTCAGCTTGCCTTTGGGCAGCTGGTTACTCTTTACTAAATGTAGCATTTTGCACCTGTCCCTGCTGAATTTTCAGTGAGCTCACCATACTAACTTTTGAACCTGTTGATCAGTCTCAGCTGAACAGACTTCAGTTGACAGAGCTCAGCTGACACTCAGTAATTTCTGACTTGGTTTTTGAAAACAGTCAGCTAGAGGGGGAGAACATCCCCGTGGAGGGGAAGGTTATGATGTGAATCTGATGCTTCATGGATGCTAGCAACCCAGTACAACATGACTCTGAGGTAAATACAGCTTCATAGACATATTTGTTTTAAAACTGCAGAGCTGTAAGGTTACTCATGTACATACAGTCTTATGTCAGATATCTACTCTGGGGTGTTTTTCCTGACGTACATCCATCAGCTGCCAGAGAACTCACCACAAGGCTTCACGACCCTGGGGTTATGATGACTGTAGTGCTCAGGTCTTTCCTTGGGTGATACAGACTCCTGGAATTAAACTGAGAGATCTCACATTCAGCAGTTACTGTGAATGATTCAGTCAGAGTCTGTGGGCTGCCAAATAATGGCCAGTACAGGAGACAGCTAGTTAGAGAAAATTGTTTTCTAAAATGGCTGATATCTTTAAAGGGGGATTTAGAGTGCATAGTATTACAGGCTACACCTTTATTAATGTCAGCAAGGAGTTAAATTCTCAGTTGTATTCATTTTGTGAACAAACCTTTTATGGTATTGTAGCATCACAAAAGCTCATTAGGCATTGAACTTCTGATTTAATAAAATACAGAATATCATTTTGCTGCAACCACAAGAGAAAATAATTTTTACTCCACAGTATTCTGGTCTATGAGACAAAAATTGGTACCTACAGCTATGAGAAAAGAAATAGACAATTTCTTTAAGTATAACATTCCTATAATTTTGACAAAATGAAATTGCACATATTAAAATCTGAGTAAAGGGAGGAAGATGAACAGAAGAAATATAAAGTGAACTGGAAAAATAAAGATCTCTTTCTACATGACCTCTATTCCCATTAGTTATTAAATCTCAGCAGAACTATACACAAAAACAAAGACAGTAATT
Organism: Rhipidura dahli; assembly: GCA_013399225.1. NCBI lineage: Eukaryota > Metazoa > Chordata > Aves > Passeriformes > Rhipiduridae > Rhipidura > Rhipidura dahli. The sequence continues at coordinate 478,633 of VXAC01002062.1, forward strand.
CAAAAGTTATAGTCAAATACCATGATGTTCTGTGGTGAGAGTTGTCTGAAGAATATATGATCAATATGATTTTCTTTTCATTATTTCTACTGAGTTTAAGAAAAAGCCATGTAAAAGAATATTACTGAGAAAAAGAATATGAAAGTATGTCACCCATGTTGGAAAGATATTGCATTTTATTTTGGGGGATGTTTGGGTTTTTTACTGAAAAAAAATAAACACTGAAAACAGAAGGTATCATATCGAGGGATTGTTTTATAGGAGATCCTGAAGTGCTGATAAAAACAGAGATATCTGTGAGGAATTACAGACCATTCAAAATTATTTTGTCCCAAAATAAAGATTGATGATGAATTTCTGGCTATTTCTTAGTCTTGATTGCCTAAGTAGAAACATAAAAGCTGTTTGCAGTGAAAGAAAACTGAAGGAAAAATTGACTGACATATGATAGGATGTTGAAATGTATGATTTGGGGATTTTAAGTCTCTTTCTTCTATTTGAAATAAGAAGTTTAATCCCTTGAGAATGTATAGAAAACAGAAGTGAGCTGGCTGAGAATTTTCTACTCCATATTTTCTTTGACAGAAAGATGCATTTCTGATTAAACAGGGTTTTTTTTTAAAAGTGTTTGTCTTCATTCAAAATGTAACTTCTTTTTGTCTGAAAACAGAATTTGTAATGTTTACAGCATAAAAATGAAGTAAAGACTAATTTTTTTTTTCATGAAGAGTTGAAAGAGTAGGCCAAGCTTCTTCAGTTGCCATCCTGGTTTTATCTGTGGTTGTCATCTGAGGTGAGTGTTAACTCCTAAGAACTTATCCCAGATGATTTTATAACAAAACAAACAAATGACACAATAGGACATAAGAGTACAAACAAGAAAACAGAAGGAAGGAAAAAAAAACAGGAAAGTATTACTATTTAAGTTAAAAATTTAAAAAATATAAAGCAATTGAAGTTAAAAATAAGCTTGCTCTCTTAAGTGATGGAAACGTAAAAAAAAAATGAGTTTTGAACAATGTCAGCAATACCACAAATAAGTTTAAATGACAAAATATTACCTCATTGATTTTTTTCTGGCTGTGTCAAAATTCTTTTTTTGCATTCACTTTTCTATTCTCTTCAGTGTCCATAGTAAATGTCTTCACAGGAATCTAGCTGCTGATGCAATTTTTCATTTGACCAGCCAACTATCATGCATACACCCCAATTTTAGGATTCAAGAGGTAAAATTAGTCTTTAGAAGACAGTTTTTCTAACCTTGAAACCCAAAGACAGTCACCCAGCTTAGCTGGTTAGATTGTGGCGTTAATGATGCCACGGCTGTGGGTTTGATCCCTGTATGGGCCAGTCACTTGGGAGCTGGACTCAATGATCCGTGTGGGTCCCTTTCAGCTCTGAATATTCTCTGTCATTCTTTGTGTCTTATCTCTTCATGTTTCTATTACCCTGCATTTTTTAATTCTGTGAATGTCAGATGAATGAATGGATAAAGAGAGCTGTGAATAATGCAGTGTAGCATGAAGTCTTTAGAGGTACTGATTGCACAGCATGGTTGGGAAGGTTCATCTGTTTGTCTGAGGCAGTGCTTCTCTGTTACCTTTGGCTTGCAGAAAGAGTATTGGATTGGGCCTGCCAAAGGGAACACATGCCCAGCAACATCACATTCACTCCTGATGCTTAGGAAAAGCCACTTTAACATGTCTCAGGGTAACGCAAGGCATGGGTTCGTGAAGGGTAGCTGTGTTTCCCTGAAGCATCCCTGGCTATGGGATCATTCTGGTGGGTGCAGTACAGCACTCCTGCAAGCTTAGTTCCTTTCACCCAAATGGCTGCAAGGCACGGACTCTTCTCACACACACACACACACACACACACACTCGAGCCAGATAGCTCAGCGTTACCAGAAACAAAGAGTTGGGAGGGCACTCCTGCATGGCATTCCACAGAAGATGGTTTACTGCTGCATCCACCGAGGGGACCAGAGGCGAAAGAGACCAGGACCAAGCAGCCCCAGGGTTTTTATACCGGAGTGGGGCAGGCGTCAGAGACCAATGATCTGAGGGCACAGGAGTGGTACAAAGGCAGGACTAGGGAAAGAGAGCCAATGGGAAGATCTGGGGGTGTGTAGGGGTACAAGCCATTCAATCAGACCAAGTCTGCATGGCACTACAAAGCCTGATGGGAGAGTCTTCTCTTTTCTCACCATGAGGTTAGGGGGTGTTCTTAAACCTCTGAATTGGTCCACCAGCAGTCCCCTGCTATTTCAAGGCTCCTTGGCCCCTCAGCCATCACACCTGCTGGCTCAGTGGCCTCAATATCAGGGTACAGCTTCTCTGGGGTACATACCTATGTGCTTTTATTTGGAGTAGCTCAAGTCCATGAGCAATGCATGGACATGCTGGCAGGTATTGGCAAGTTTAAATAAGTGAAAAGCCTTTATCCACACAGCAGGTAAAATTCTGTGCTACAGTGTTGCAGTGGCTAAGTTGACTTTACACCACCCAAGTCACCCTAAAAGTGATCTCTCCCTACAACACTGCTAGAAAGTTCTCCCTTTGTCTAGATCCTGTTGGTCACTGGCCCTCTCCCCCCTTCCATCCCTTTTCCCATTGGCCCCTGTTGTCACTCAACCTTGCCTCTGCCCCCGAGCCCTTGGACTATTGGTTCTGGATGCTCTGCCCACTCCACTCTGGGGAGTTTCTGGGATAAAACCAGTGCGGGCTTTCGGTTCTTGGTTCTTCTTGCCTCTGTTTCCGTTCCAGTGTGCTGCCATTAAACGCCTCGGAAGTGCACGCAGAGAACCCCTCCAGCTTCTCTGCCTGCAGTTCGTGCTCATTCTGTGTGTGAGTGGCTGTTGGTGGCTGCCTGTTGGCGAGGGTGAGATCGGGTGCTCGCGTTGGTGCCAGCAGAGCGCCGCCAGAGCGTGTCCGTGAGGAACCCTCTGGGATAAACGCGGCATCGATCCACCGACACCCGCACTCGATACCACAGGGGTGAGTCACTGGCACCTAAGGAACAGAAAACACCCACTGTTCACTAGGGACAATTGGTGCTGTATGCAACAAAATCCTGCTATGACTGTCACCTCATAACTGTATTACTAGGTACTCATCATAACTGCATCCTTCTTCCTTGTAATGGGAATATTTTAGACATAGTGAGGAATGACCACTTTTCAAACTGAGAGCATTCCCAAGGTTTCTGTGTCCCATCTCTCATCTAATTTTTGGAGAAGTAAATCCATCACTCATTTGAGTAGCTCTTCTGCTTGAGATGGTATTTGTGTACATGTACGATGTATTTTCAAATGTTATCTCTCTTCACCTTACACATCATAAACATGTAAGGGTAAAGTAATATGATTTGTTTCTGTAGAGACAAAAAAAATTACTTTGAGAAAGTAATTTGTAAGAAATGTTTGTGCCAAGTTCAACAAAGTTTCTAACCAGTGCAGGGTTGCTTGGCAAACAACAGGTTTCTAACTAGGCCTTGACACAGCATAATCCCATTTTCTTCCATCTATGGCCAAAAAGAAGCTGAGACAATATCCACTCTGCCCACCTCTTCCAAACACAATCAGCTCTTTCTAATTCTTTTATCTTTGTCCTAAGAAGTCTCTTGTGATTAATGCTTACTAATTGTCATTAATTCCAATGCATCATTCCTTTGTCAAAGCCTAATTTGAATAGGTTTTCATGCAAAGACCTATTTAACATGGTGTTGTAGCTCAACCCCAGCTACAAAAGCAGATTGGCTTTTCCATAAGTAGATTTTTGGTTTGGCTCCCCTTTTTATTTCTTTCTAGTTTTCTTTTTTCTCTCTTTTTTATTTTTCTTTTTCAATTTTTTTGGTGAGTGTTTTGTATTTTTTTTGTTGTTGTTGTTTTTGATGTTCACCACCTGAAGATCACACTGTGACAAACCTTGGCTCTACCATGTATGTATATAGCCCTTTGGTGTGCTGTAGATTTAAGAAGAAGAGCTGAACAAATCCCAGTATAGTCAGAACACTTTCTCTTGCCCTTGAGCTGGAGATAGGCCAGGACAATGCCTTTTATTGAAGAACAGAAATATAAAATGTATCACATCTTTTGAACTGACATGTAGAATTTACCAAAATGGAAACCACATGTTTCTAAAAATTTAAACACAGAGGTGGCTGCACTAGCATTATGCTCACATCTGGAAGCAGCCATTTCTCACAGAGGCAGCTTTATAAATCTTTTCTGGGGGCACCATCCTAAATTTCACTTTGCCTGGGCTAAAATACAATAAGATACACTGAAAAACATAGAGCTAATGTAGGAACATAATACAAAGAATAGACAGGGACAAGAACAAAAGGACATGCATCAAATGGGAGAGAAGGGAAAGCAATTTGTGTCATTTCAGAAAAAAATCATGAGTGTACCTTTTGTTTTTCCTTCTGCCCATGAACACATTTGGCAGCACGGTATGATTGTTATCTAGCTTGCCTTTGTTCAGCTTGCAAGTGTATGCTGAGAGTGACCAAATTAAATAATACCTCCTTATTCAAAAGAACAGTTTCTTCTGTGTACTCAAAAACACATCTTCTTTATTGGCTGAAATAAGTTTTTAGTACATTTTGGCACAAAACAGCAGTAGGACACTGAGCAGGACTATCTGCCTTGTGCATTGTCTGAAGAATTGCTAACCACACCAAAATTTCACCCACTTTATTGCTGGTGGCACAGAAGGCACAAGCACTGTGTCTTGACATTTATCAAGTGGATATATATACATTTAGAGAGAAATACTGCTATTAGACACATGGTATGGAGGAGTGATTCATTCCTGTGACTACCAGAATGAGAAATTTTTCAACTTGCAGGTTGAATTGGAGGTAGGATTTCCTGATCTTCAGCAGAGGATTCTCTGGGCCTCTGACTTAGAGAACAGGGCTTAGGTATGCAAGCACAAGGAGCAAAGAACAAGTTATGTATTTCTCTTTGAGGCTTGGTTGCTTTGCTGAAGAGATGCCTGGTGTGGAGGTCTCAGCAGGAAGCAAATGCCATATGGGTTTGAGCTCTGTAAAAGAGAAATGGGTATATCAAATTTTGCAGTATGGAATAGAATCATATTTTTATAAGGAGTGTTGACAACACTGAAAACCTAAGCAGCAGGCCAGCAAAAGATTACCCATGATCTTAACTGCCTCTCAGAAACATGTCCCTCTCATTACACAATTGGGAAGCTCCACTACTGTGTAAATTCCAGTCTTAGCTCAAGAATTCAAGGGAAGCAAGTTCCAGTAGTGTCACACAGCTCTTCAAAGAGTTGAAGGTAGGTAGCTCTTCTAAGTAGGAGAAGGGCTGTAGCTTTCCTGCCTTCTCAGCTGTTGGAGACAGATTCCTGCCAAAAGAGCCAGCAGTTGGGAAATGGCAAAAAAAAAAATATGTTATGTGTTCCTTTCAAACAGGTGCACTATGCCTGCAGCAAAGAGAAAGACACATGAGAACATGCATTTGCACAAGGAGGCATTAGAATAAAAAAAGGCTTGAGCTGCAGAGACTGAAATATCTTTACAAGATGGCAGGCAGCCAGAAAGCTGAAGAGTGGGGGGATGACTGCTTTTTCTTATTTTTCACATTTTTGATTGAAGAAACTTGATTCTGATTTCAGCTACGTGGGTACATATTGATGCTTAAAATGTGAAATCAGCTGTTATTCAGAAGCTGATTTAACAAGCTAGGCAGCATAGCTAAGTTCAGAAATCAGGCACAGGTTTTCTGCCAAAAGAATTGGGAACCAAGAAACCATAACAAAACACAGCCACATCAGCCAGTATATGTTGCTACAGATCAGACCCATATTAAAAATATTTTCTCAGTATAACAGGAATATTTAGGTGTCTTTTAAAAGATTTTATTGAGTTTAAGATAACACAGTTTGCATTTTACTACACAAAATGCTGCAATGCCTTTCATTGTATGCCTCTATTTCTGTCCTTATGTGCAACTGAGTTCTTTATGCCTGCAGAATTCTAAAGTAACATAAAGATAGCTGTGTATGTACAAAGTATCTGTCAAAGGATTTGGCCTTTGTTATAACAGCCATGAGTTTGCAGGATGTACATGCAACCATCTGTACCTTTTCCTGAAGTGCTTATCTGTGTGATCCTTCAAAAAATTAAACCTATTCTTTGAGTCACACAGATACATATTTTTCACTCATATGTAATTGGTGTTTAGAAAATAAAAGCTGTTATTCTCAGTTCCCATCTCTCAAACAATTTAACATTTTCAAAGAAAATATATACTTTATAAGTGAATCCAAGATCCCTCTAACTAAATATGTTCCATTTTCCTCACATCTTGAGAATTTTATTCTGCTTCTTCATTGACAAGCATAATGGAAAAAGTGGCACAGCAAGAGCTCTGCTTATTATTTGCTTTGATAGGCATAACTGGAAGGAGATGTTCTAAGCTCCAAGTATTTCAGGTAGCCATTTTAAAAGGTAATATTTACAGAGTGGCTCTCTGAGCTACAGCAAAGCCTTACAATTCAAAACTCCTATCTGATAACATCCTGTCCACTCGTTCCAGTTTATTTTGCTAAGGCTTTCTATGGTGATACAAAACAAATGTCACACAGTTGCAATTTTTCGGCTCAAAGTTTTATGTCTGTTCTCATTGCCTATAGTATCAAATTCTTCACGTTTTCTGACAATGCATATGAAGGTTTCTAACACAGAACCAAATCTTTTTGTCATGTCTTTGTCATAATCTCGTTGCTGTAATATCATCACCTTTGGCAATCATGTCTGACAGTTCATGAAAATGCAGATTGCCATCAAATCTACAAGGAACGAGCCCTCAGATGCCAATGCATCCTTAGGGCAACAAGTCAGACTACAAAGTTTATTGCTCTTCAAGTGGTCACATCCCTTTGGCATTTTTTTCCTAGTCTTTTTCCTCCCTGAATCTTACACTCAAGAAAAGAAAGAAGTCATGCAGCAAAATGAACATTACTACACAGATTTTTTTCAGAAACTATGATTTTGAATTTAGATGAGCTCTAGGTGGGTAACAAATTGCACTATTAATTTCTATACCTTTTCTCTCAAATTACATATTTTATTCAGATTTAAAATTTTGTTTGTATTTTTTTCCTTATCCAGACTTTTATTTTTGAGAAATTCAAAATTAAGAAATACTAAATAGGCTAAAATTATTTTTTAAATAGATGGTGGGGGTAGAAAAAGAAAAAAAACAACAAATAAAGCAAAACTAAAGCGGGCTGTGTCAAAAGTTGAAAAAATAAGGATATTTAAATTCAGTTGAAGTACATAAGAATCATCTGTGCATATTATGCAATAGTTAGGTACTGTTAGGAAACAGCATGGTCCACAGAGCCTATATGAACACTAAGAAAAATAGTTGTCTTACAAGGTCTACTCTGACCAGACATGAATTATGCCAAAGACTATAAGAATATGAAATCTGTAATGTATACAGGAACTGCAGTATAAAAGTCCGTCTTAACCCACATGAATTTCCCAATAGCTTTTTGTCTGAGGCTGAAATAAATCAGCCAGAATAAAGAAGGATTCAGTTCTGTTTGTATTTTCCTATATCCACATGGGAAATATCTTCTACTCCACTGAAAAGTCAGTCTTAAAAAAAGGAACAACAATCAATTTTTGTGTCTTGAAGACACATAAATGCTAGTGACTGATTATCACGATGTGTAAACACCAAAAAGCATAAGATTCGTTAGGACATCAGCATAAGAACCATTTCTGAGACAGAACATACAAATCAGAAAGTCACTGAGGATCAGAGGAAGAGGTTACTGACATGTATCTCATAAAAAACAAGATAATTCTGTCATCTAACATCCTGTGGACTACATTCTGGTGTGTATTAATTAAGTCTTCATTGATAAGGGTTATTCTTCAAGGGTATGTTGTGTTTAGAGCAGATCTTGCAATGTTTGTCAGATGCAAGACTGACTGTGACTGAATCAAGTCTGTTGTTCACTGGCACCTTTGAGTTTCCTAGGAGAGAAGTTAAATAGATTTAAGCTGCAAAACAGGTCACGGAATAAGAAAAGAGGATGAGAAGGAAATTAGAGATACCAGAGGCAGATGAAAATCTACCATCACTTTAGTTATTAATTCATTATTGAGAGCAAGAATTTGTGATGTCACAGATTTGCACTGCAAGGTAATGATAGTTTCAGAAGAAAAACAAATAAGCAAATACTGCACAATTACAGTGATTAGTTAAAAAAAAAAAATTGTTATTAATCATCATGCTGCTGTGCATAATCATGCTGTTTGTGCATGACTAGAGGACTACATGGACTCCAGGGTCATTAATAAAAATTTCATAATGTGCTGGATCCTGAGTTACAGAGATTATGCCTCAAAACCAAACTTAAACTTGCCAAATGTACTGTATTGTAAGAAGGTACATGGCAGACTAGTGACATGCCCTCACACAATCAGGACCTGGAGCACAGAGCCTCAGGAAGTTCAGAGCTGATCCCATCTGCTTCATCATTCCTTAAATTGTTCAAGTCCTATCCTAATACAAGCAGTAAGCTTTTTCATTCCTCTTAGTTCTTTTATTCTTATGAAGTTCATTCCAACCATGAATATTTGTTGTTGCAACCATAGTGATAACAGAGAGTTACTGGAGACAGTACACTCAAAGTATTTTCAACAACTCTTTTTAAAATTTGACTATATTAGGGTCTCTCTGTGGTAATGCTGCAATAAAGATACAATGTTGATATAATTCTTACATCAGTTTTCAGTTACGACATTAGCAACTGCTCTGTTTAAGACTGTTCCAGAAGCTATGAAGAGAGATCATTCCTTCATCTCAGCATTCTCCTGAGAAAATACAACTTCTCAGTATTTTCTTCAGAATTTCACTTGTGCTTAAAATCTTCTGGGAAGGCATCTACAGCTTTTAACACGCTCTAAATGTAGAATAAATTCCCAACATTTGATTTTAGTTGACTAAAATAAGTAAGGAACTTTTCTTGAGGGCACACTGATATAGGTATAAGGGAGAATTTCTTTCATATGACATAAAGAAAGACAGGAAAAGCAAATGAAGTGAATAGAGAAGAGAATAAAAACTATGAGGAAGGGAACAATTATATATATTTTCAAAAAAAAAAAAAAAGAAGAGCAGAATAAATTTTTATGGACTCGAGATTTTTGAGTGGGATATGGACTCTAGAAATGTTAAATAATTCTTACTTCTCTTTTTCTGTATTAGGCACTCATATTTTCTGTCACTTGCGTGTGTATGTATGTACACGTGCACGCACATATACTTGTACATGTATATCACAGACTCTTCTCACAAGCTGTTAAAAGCAGAACACATCCACCAAGAAGTGGAGCTGATCCAGCAAACAGCTTTCCTAGCTTTGCAGTGTGCACTTTGTGTATGCCAAGGAATAAAGCAGAGTTGCAATTAGATCTGTGCAAGTAATGGAGAATAGATCTCAAAACCAGTAATCAGATTAATCAAGTAAGTTGTCCAAGGAATTATTTCAGCAAAGTATGTGTTTAGCATGAAAAGGTGAGGTAGACATTGTCAGCAAAGAGGGATTGAGAGCTTTCTTGAAAGGCATAGCAGGGTTAGTGGTCCCTTAATTGGGCCCTTGGTAGGAAATCAGAGGAGAGAGATTGTTTTCTTTGGACGTGGGAGAAATTGTGGAGATGTAAAATCAATGGAGCATTACAAGTTTGAATTTTTGTAAGTATAGTAAGGCTGTGAACTGACTAAAGAAAAATACAGTAGGAAATGTCCAATTGGAAGTTTTAGCAGAAAGAGATTAAGATTGAACCTGACTTTCCTCTTTTCACCCTTCAGTACTTAATGCACAAGAGTTTCTTTGCAACTCAGTTTACCAAGTGAGTTCTTGCTTTTCCTGTTCATATTTAGGATATGTTCCTGCTCATACTGGATTCTTTAATTTTCTTGAGTGAGTAGACCTAGTAAAATCATCACATTACAATATATTTGCACTGCTGAGAGTATTTGAAGATACCAAAGCCACAGATTTCAAAAAGACAAGTACACAGCATAGCATGTTCTTCCTTAAAGAAAAACACCAACTCAGCTGTATTAGACATTTCACCCTCTCTAGATTTCCCATGGTATTTGAAATTAATAGGAATTGTTTAAAAGTGGAGAAAATTAGTAGTGTAAAATAAGAGGAAAAATTAATCCACCTGATATATCTCAGTCTGGAGACATGATACTTTTGACTAGGAAATGTATATAATAGTTGTAATGTGAAATGATAACTCCTCAGCCTACCAAACTCCCCAAATTCACAGTAAATTGCTCTTGTGATACAGGCAGAAAAATAGTATTTCCAATAAATTTTATTTGATTTAGTGAAAAGATAACCTTGCTTGTGCTGTGAGTGCTTTTTTAAAATTTATTTAAATTAAGAGGAAAAAAGATCCAATATGCAGAATATTTTCCTTTTAGATCTCTAAACTGACTATAGTCTGACATGGTGGTAATAAAAGATTATCATCTGGTTTATGACCTATGTAAAAGACACTAAGTGGTCCAAGTCTATGTTTTCCTGGACAGATCATAAAAGCAGCTGCCCTGCACAGTATTCTCACCCTGGAAAAAAATTGCTTGAGTAGATCCCATGGAAGACATTTGGAAGATGAAATCTTTCCAATGAACCTTCCTGTAGGGATGAGTGCAGAATGGACACAGTGCTGATCAGCTCTCAGATTTTCACATAACCATTCTTCAGCCATTTAGCCAGTAAATTTTTAAGAGGAGGAGAATCAAAGCCTGGGTGCAACCACAGAAAAGGATTATTCATTCTGGCACTGTGAATGAATATTTGGATAACAAGACACATGTTTCAGTTCTACTCCCACGATATTAACTCCCTGGTATTTCTCAAACTTGACTACTGTCTCTTGGCAAATTCCCTGGCAAGCAAAGTTGCAACATTTTTTGTTGTTGTTGAATAAAATAAAAATGTTTTCTCAGATTTTTCCTGTGCAGTTGTTTTCCAAATTTGCCAGATATATCAGCTACCTCCGTGATTCAAATGCCAAGGCTGCTCAAAAACCACCATATAAACATAAGCAGAGTTCAGCTCCTAAGGGGTTAAACTTGCTATTCTGAGCTGAGCCAATTTCACTTTGTATGTTCTGCAGTGCAGTGGAAGTTAATTCATTCTAAAGCACAGAGCTTTCCAACAACATTGTTAATATTATAATGTTCCTTTGCTGCACTGTCCTAGCTAGTTTATTAGATGAAAGAAAAATACAGATGTGCTGACAAGCAGAGTTATACCTACCCATACCGGAAAAAATTTTTATTAAAATTACTTTAAATCATTTTTATGCAGAATTATAAGCTCCTTTAAAATTCCAAAGTAGTTATTTTGATTTTTAGTAGAATAGCTGATTACATTTGATATAGGCCTGCTGTTTGTTTTCTTTTAATAAAAAGGCATGCTTTTCTGATTGTGTGAGGATAATTTTTCTCTTTTAAAGCTGCAGTAGAATTTCCTGAATTAAAAGGTAATTGGGTTAGATGGGTGGTACATTTAAAGATACAGAAAAAATTAATATACCAAAATAGTAACACAAAGACAGACATTATGTCTGTTTCTAATGGGAAAGCGAAACAATCCGATAGTCCTAGAGTGATTGCTGGGGAAAATACAAAACCTGGTTGATCCCACATGCAATAGCTGTAGTGAAACAAACAAACAAAAAATAAATCATAAAATTTATCTGCAGAATGGAGTGAAGGTTGACAGCACATTCAAAGTCTAATGCATTTATTGGGCAGTTTCTTTCCTGTCTGAGCTCTAGCAGTCAGATAAAGGCAGAAACAGTTTATTACAATATACAAAGGGCTTTGAGAAAGCCACCTCACTGGTTAAAGTTTAGCAGTAGACAAATTGGAAATAAAGGTACCAAAACAAGATTTAACACCTCTTCTTCCATTTCACTCAACATGACTGAATTCTAGTGGCTTTTGCATTATTTAAAGCTTATTTTTTGCCTGTATCTTGTTGGATGTTTAGATCCCCTTGACACATGTATGAAGCAGTTGATTTTGCTTTCATTTGAGGGCCTTATCCTGAGTTCTAAACACATATAGAATATAGAACGATGCCATCACCGTGGAATTGATGTACCTGAAAATCCACAAAAGCAGCTCATACCTTGCCATATCTCACAAACTACCCAGCTTATTTCCAAGTCAGTGACTGTCATCACCTCCAAAGGCTGAGCTCTTTGTGAAATCCAGCTGAGGACAGCACAGCACAGCCCCTGTGCTGTCCAGAAGCCGATGTGAAGTGAACACAAACACCAGGGTTAGGAGAGGTGGTCTCTGCTCAGCAGTAATTCCAGTTGAGCTCAGGGCCAAATTCAGGGCTGCCTCCAAAGTCTGAGCTATGGATTGGCTGCCAGGGATCCAAAGTGGAAGCAACCTAGGACACTGAAAGGTGAGGGGTGCTTTGTTGATTTCTGTTGTCTCCATTACATTTTGACAATCCTGATGATCATTTATAGTTTAAAACTATAACTGTTTTTAGAACATAGTTCTCTTTTTTAGTACCTCAAAACTGGTTGAGGATCCGTGCTTCAAACCACACTTGTAAGACTGTTCTCATATCTTCCTGTGTTTCAGATTTGGAGAGTTTAGCCAGATAATTTGATTTGACTGCTCAAGACACAAAGAAACATTGGGCAATTTCACTCAAGAAAAAGTTCAAAGGAGATTTTAAAAGCTTCTCATGTGCCTAAATTACTCACATTTCTCAATTTCTGAATTGATCTAAAAAGGGAATTAACACTAAAAATGTAAAACTAAAAAATGTAGTACAAAAATAAGGATGCTTTTAAAAATCAGATGTTATAGAATCAGCTTCCAGTTTGAAAGAGTTATCATGTCCCTGAAATAGAGATGGGTTATCATTCTTTATTCTCAGGCATTTTTAAGTATGATCATACAAACAAGCAAACAAGCAAGTGCAGAGTTTTAGAGGCAGGAGAGTAAGATGTTTAATTGCATGAGGCAAATAGGAGAAACTGAATGAACAGAATGTCTTTAGATGAAAAGACAGAGCAGATGACAACAGACACTCCCATAAAGAAGGAAGTACACCACAGATGCCAAGAAATTAGGAAAAGAATCAGGAAATCCAGAAAGGAACATGTTAGTGATGTGTTGAGCGAAAAGCATAGAATGTTGTCCCTCATGTAGGACATTTGAAGATACTACATCTAAAATTTGTGAAAAAAAATATTTATTGTGTTCCTGAAAGTCTCCTTTTTTTTTTTTTACAAGCTGTCTGTCTCAGGACTGACTTTCTTGCCTAGAACTTCCACTAGTTCTTAGAATTATCTAATTGCATCACAACAGTGTTGAAATGACACAGTTTAAAATTAGCTGTCTTGTGCATCTCGGAGAGAATGGTGATTCAAAGATGGTATAAATTTGATCTGAGCTGAAGATTTCTCAAATGAACAAGCAGAGCTAGAAATAAAGTTGACTAACAAACATGAGGATTTAACCTTGGTGAATAACTGTGAACAGCCACTATGGTCTAGTACTTGACCATGGCAGGGGAATTGGAACTAGATGATCTTTAAGGTCTCTTCCAAACCAAACCATTCTGTGATTCAATGATTCTAATTTAGAAATTTAATACATTTTGTTTTGTCACTATACTGATAATATTTATTACATGCAGCAGTTGACATCTGATCATCTGTTATTTTTAATCACCATAATCTTGCTTTTTCTCTTAGAACATGTTGTTTAGATGAAGTCTAGGCTCACAGACATACTGAGTGAGGGAGATCTTTTCCCATATATTGTTGTTTTAATACAGCTAAGTGCAAAATTGCACATTCAGAGACAAAAAAAAATAAAGTAGAGGGAGAACAGAGGACAGATATATATACTGTAAAACTGTTAAAATATAGTGGTGGTTTCATGTGAGTTTGTAAGTGTTACATTGGAAGAAAAGGCTGTTTATGGTTTGGTATAAATAATGGGAAAAGTAATTAAAAATGGTCAGGTGACAGCCTAGTGTACAGGTCCAGTGAGGTTAACAGGAAACTAATCCTTAATTCCACACTTCATAAAATTACAGAAATTGGAAAGGGAAGATCGGAATAAAGAAAACGTTATAGGTCCTGAGAAGATACCTCACAGTGAGACATCTAGAGTCTGTTTTATTCACTTCAATAAGGAGAGAGTTCAAAGTTCTTGATCATAGACCCTAGTACTGTGTAGAAAACAGTAGATACTAGGAGATAATTTAATCTAACAGAGAATGGCATAACAGGAACAAAAGGGCTCAAAGCATAAGGCAAACAAAATTCTAATTAAAAATAAAGCACAAAAGCTCCTGAAATTGTTAGAACCAAACCTTCAGATGAATTGTGGCTTTTCTGTCTCTGCATTTCTTCAAATAAATACACCAAACTTGAGCAAGAAAGGTATTTTAGCAAAACACTTAACTGTTGGGCTTGATATGGGGAAAGCTGAATGAAACCAAATGACCAATGATTTACATGAGGAGGTCAGACTGGACTATTTAATAGTCCCTTCTGACTTCACACACTATGAATCTATGAATAAATCCATGAAAATGCTATGACTCACCCCTTCCTTGAAAAAAATCCATTTTCTTCTTGCATTTGAGACAAGGTGGGTTCTCCAATGTGTTGAGAGTAAACTTCTGCACTGCTCAAAGCTGCCTGGGATGCCATGGAGGTGTTGATGCTTAGTACAAGTTAGGCTGTCTTCTTGCACTGATTTCACACTGGCGAGCTGTGTCACATACCTGTGCTGACAGCTGTCAGAGTCCTGGCAACTTCTGGTTATAACACTAATTATGACACCATTTCCCCTTTTTAAACGGTGATCAGGACCACACATCTTCTCATTGCCTCATTCTGTAGGCCACTCTTTGGTCTCCATCCCTCTTTGAAAATAGGCACCATAGCAGATGTGTGGGAGCTGTCTAATTCTAACCTTATGAGCAGAAACTGTTTTGGTTTTACTGTCTGAACAGAGATGCAGATGTCATAGCTGGATAGATAGAATCCATCCAAGCCAAACCCTTAATGACCCTAAGGATTCTGAGATACAAAAATAGCAAACTTTTAAAAGTAGAAAAATGGGCAGGATAAAATGAAAATAAATTCTACCTTAATTCCAGACCCATGACATCATACATAGGTGTTTATAGCAGAAAAGTAGAGCTCCCTGAGCAGAATATTTCTAGGGAGCATGGTCTAAAAGATAAAGATGGTGACAAGTTTTAAAGAGAGGACTCTATAAAAATTAGCAAAGATGGGTGAGAAAAAGGCACTTCTGGGGTAAAGAGGCTGCTCCATATTTTTACCAGGAAGACATCTTTTAATTTCCAACAGGAACATGGTAGTTTTCTGCAGAGAAAATACTGAAAGTCAGTAACATCTGAAATTTGTTCTATTCTCTCAGGATGAATCCTTTCTCGGGATATGAGGGGCCGGCAGCTGATTTGGAGAGATATTGTGTATATACCTATGAGCTGGCTTTGGTGTATGGGGTTTTTTGGCAGGTTCCTGTGTAAATTTTACAGCAGTGTATCACAGTTTGTTTAGTAAAAAAGTAATAAAGTTAAAATCATATCACTAGGAAAAAAAAAAAGCTTTTCATATGCCATTATGAATTTGTGTTTAAGATGTTAACACCTCTATATATCCTGCAATAATGATTTTACTCTTACTTATGACCAGTTCCAAACCCTCAGAGTGTGGTTATTTTTTATACCCCAAAATATCTTCCTTTGCTATTATAGAAGATTAGTTACGAAAAAGAGGGAAATATTCATGCAGTAAAGGTCACATCATCTTGATTATAGACAGCCAGTAAAGCAGACTTCTTATCTCTAGCAGAAAGGAATGGTACAAATCTGAAAAGTTTTAATCTCATGTTATTAAAAAAAAAAAAAAAAAAAAAAAAAAAAAAAAAAAATTAAGAACATATTTCTGTTTCTTTACTATTAATCCCTAGAAATGTGCACAGCTCATTTTAATGCCATGCTAACTAAATGGAATTAACTTGACAATGCCCATCCTTGAACTTCCCACCTCGGGATTTTGTAAAGTTTTTGTTTCCCTCATCCTCCACCTTTTATTACTTGAAATGTGTTTTCTGAGCATTTGTCTACAGGCAACCTGAAATTTCATTTCCTTGCAAATTTCTGCATTCTATAGTTAGGTAATTGTGTTGTATTATTTATCAGGAGCCAACTGTCTGTTCACACTCTGCAGATGTAGACAAAGACATGTGTCCTGCCCTGAGGAGCTTGTAGGCTAATTCAAACACTCCTATGCCATGAACACTATACATGTTTAAGATAAAATCGGCAGGTCTGGTATGGTGATTAATCTTAAACACAGCTTACAAGGTTAGTATTATTGATTTCAAGTGTACTACTTATGTGACTAAATTGTGAAATGCAAAAGTGTTTGCAAATTAAGTTCTTTAAGAGCTGATTTTTAGATGTGGCATGCAATTAGATGTATAATATTTGGTAAATGAATGAAAGTATGCTACAAAGAATGGAAATAAAATATTCATCTCAAAACGGTGATCTTGCTATCATATCAAAAAAGTGAAGAATCAGAATTTTGGATATTTTAATGAAACCTGGATGTCCCACTACAAGTTGTTTATCATATATTGAAATGATTGATTAATTCAATTGTCTTCTATTGTCAGCATTAATAAGTGTTTAAGACAATTCTGGTGGAAAATTAAGAATTCAATTTCTTCAGTTTTGAGTTCAGAATATGGAAACTGACAGGTATTCATTTTATCTTACAGTTTCAATTAAGTACAGGGGTGAGAGTGAGAAGGGTGCAAGAGTTTGTCCCATTGACTCAGTGATACAGAGTACTATCCCTTAGAGGCAAGGTGAAGAGGCACAGAAAAGTAGGCAAGGAGGTGGTTGAATGTGGAAAGGGAAGGAGCCCCCCTCTTGCCCTTCAGACAGTAATCTGCTATGTGCAAGCCTTTTGCAGCAGTTCACAGGGCACCCAGCAACATTCCATTGTTTCCTCTGTGTCCCAGAGGAAAGGCAAATAGGATTAGTGGCCCTTGGTCTTGCCTAGCACAGCTCATGGTGGAGAGAGCTGCTAATGGTTATGAACTGCCTCTGCTTCCTACCCCACTTCTCATCAGTTTTCCGTCATTTAATGCTCTCTCTAACTCCCAGAGGTCAGAGTTACACAGCAATCCAAGGCAGCACCGGGATCCAGAATCTGGTGCTGAATGAGCTCTCTTCAACACTGGAAAAAAACAGAGTGACAGCTCTGCACGGGAAGGTTGGGCTAAACACCCTCATTTGGAGGGACTGAGCACCTTGCTGTGGTGCTGCAGAATCTCACATGGACTGTGATAGAGCACCCTTTTACTGCTCCAGCTATCCAGGCCATGTTATACTATGCTTCCCACAGTGTCACAGACCTCTGGTCCCTGTTTCTAGAAGAATGAGGGATCCTGGACTTCACTGCCTCAGCGTACTGCGGCAGAGCATCTGAAGCAGAAGTGTCACATGGGAAGCAAGCCTGGAGTTAGAATCACTTCGTCATCAGTGGCCTTTACTCCCAGCTGGCTGTAGAATATTTGCAACAATATTTGTGTTCATTTTGAACAGGTTCCACTAAGTTGTTCTGACTCAGCTTTAATTCTGGAGAGAATTGGTGCAGCCAGTTTTGGCCCTTGAAAAAAATTTGTGCATTATTTATTTTTCTCCTGAGTTATTTTTTTAAAATGTTTACCCTGGAATTGCCCTTCATGTGTTTAACTGCTCCTGTTATCTCCAGATAACAGATCACAAACCTTCACTAACCATATTTAGACAACTCATATATGACACAGGGTTTGTTTCCCAGCATCTCCAGCAATGAAAAGCTGTAGTGGTGGTGTCAAAGTTGAATACACTATAGCAGCGCTACCTGGCTCCTCAGAAGACTTCATGTTAAAAAAAGAAGACATATTTCTTGGAGATAAAGATAGTGACATTTTTTCAATATGAGGCCTTAGGTTAATAGAAGTGTCCTTTGCAAAAGTAATCATATCCAAGTAAAGTTCTATGGTTGAATATACCAGACCATAGCTTGCTGCTGTGATGGTTTAAAGAGGCACATTTCTGTCGGCTGTTGGAGGATCACTCAACTATTTTTTATTTGTTTTCTCCCTCTTCAAAATTATCTGCTGCACTCAAACAGCTGTACCACACCTACCCTTCTTCTTAACTTGTTGGGTCTGCTGAACACTCACTTCTCAGATTTTGCCCTGAAATCCTAACAGATCATTTCTATCTAACCAGCTTTCACTAGAGCTAACCTTTGGGCCAGTCCACAAAACAAGGCTGCTGCTGCCCAGCTCCATGCAGCCGTTTCTCAGGATCACTGTTGTAACCCAGGCTGTGGCTGGAAAAGCCAGATATTGACATTGCTGCTGAAACGGGCATCAGGATAAAGAAAATGCCTTTGGGTGTGTTGCTGCTGTCCTGCTTTACTGTAATAGTTCCACTGTAGAGGGAAAGGGCTAATTTTGGAATGGGAAAGTGAATTAAATGTGTAATTTCGGACTTCTAAACAGTACAAAATATCAGCCCAGCACTGCAGTGGGGGTACCTGTGTGCTATGCCAAGAGAACCTCCGTAAGTGCTTTCAGGTCCTATATTGTTTTCACTAAACGTTCTTTGCTCTGATTTGGGGCTGCAGCCAGGCACATCTTCAAACAAATTAATAAGCTTTTCCTCATGAGGACAGACTGACTTCAAGTATGGCTACAAGTGGGTACACTGAAGCAATTTTAAATGATGTGTACTCATCTAAATAAAAAGTAAATAAAAATAGGGCAGCATGAGTGAGTAGTGGAAATATTTCATCACTATGTCAAAATAAAGCTAAAAAGTAAAGCTACAATGGTGAAATAAAAAAAAAAAAAGAGCAAAAAAAAACCCCAAATCACCCCATAACAAAACACTGAGGTCAGTAATTGAAATGGAAACACTGAAACAAGATGGGAAAAACAAAACAAAAACTCAAAATCTCTCTGGGGTCATAGAACCATAACAAAAGAGAGAAGTGGAAATGCATCTATTTTTAATCACGCCAAAAACCTCTTAGTAAAAAAGGTTTGCCCAGTTTATCCTTTTTTTTCAGATTAATTTCTGTAGGTTTTTGCAAACACAAATTGAAAAGACAGCTTTAATGGTAATTAGAAAATGGATTACATAATAAGACATGAGAAAGTAAAAAGTAAAAGATGGGATGAAGGAACAAGAGAGGAGTCTTTGGGAGGAAACGCCGACATTTCAAGGTATGTAGGTAACATGGTTGACAGGCAGATGTCATTTGGTTTGTACTGAATGAAATGTTGCAGCAACAAGGTTCATCCTGGAAGCAGCCCTAATTCTACAGTAAAAGCCCTTGTGCATTTAGACACAGCAACCTGGGCACAATGCGTGTATCTGATGTGTTTCGCTGCTTGGCCATGATGCCTTTCTCAAGAGTAATTAAGGAAAGACTTTTCTGCATGACTAGCAATATACACAGGTGATTATAAAGCTGAAATACAGCAAACTATGTCATAGGCAAGACAGAATAGAGAAGCTTCTAGTATTCACAGATTTTAGCCACAGACATGGCAAAGAAAGTAAAGTATTAGAAATGTTGTACAAACCCACATCTTTGTTGTAACATATTATGGTGTCTGCAATCCATCACTTTAATACAGACATTTGCTTTTCAGTCTGCAACTAGAGAACCACTAGTATTTGTTATATGCATTCAACATCCTGAAGAAATAATCTCTTTTGTGTCTGATACAGCATTCATTCTCTTCACTGTTAAAGTGCATGTGTATGGGTGAAAAGAGGAGTCAAACACGACACTGGTTTCACAGAAGGTGTGGTAGTTTTATATTTGTTCAAGGAGAGTTAGACAGATTTTATTGTACCCTTTTCACACAGATTAACAAACAGAGTTTGTGAGAATTGTTAAAAGATAACCATGTAAAGTAATTGTATATCAAGTCTAACAGAGTTATATGCTCTGAATTATGGCACAGTTTTTATTTGTTGGTATGTATTAAAATCTAAGTGGTGAAGATAACATTTAAAGAACTCTAAATTCTTATCAGGGCTCTAGCTTTTGTATGTCATAGGTTTAGATATTATAATATAGATGCCAAACTTATATCTTTAAAAAATGTATTTATGCAAATCCCACTGAATAGTGAAATGAGCACACAGAGATATGGAGTATGAGCACAAGGATGTAGCAGGGGATGGACGTGAAAATGTTGTGCCACAGCTGAAAACCTGGCACAGCCATCCACTTTCAGACCCAGGGAAAAGCTTTCTTCAAGTCTCTAACACAGTGCCATGTATTATTTCTGCCCTATTCAAAAGTAACTTGCTAAACATGGGTATGGTGAGTAGTAGCAAGATTGTTCATTAATTTTTGCTTTCTTACCCCTCTTCTCTTTTGCTCCTTACTACAAGCAAGCCTCAAACAATGCTTCATGGTGTGTCTTCCACAGCATTAAAAATTTCCCAACTGAAGTGTACCCTAGCACATTTGTTTGTAACAAAACCACATATCACTTGCATAAAAATCATGGCTGACTGGAAAAAGGGGCCATTGAAAGAACGATGCCCGTGATGTTTGCTGGAAGTGCTGTTACCCATCACAGGCACAAGCCATCCAACTTTAACAATTCCTAACTCCAGTCAAGGGAAAGCAGGGCATGGATCTGGCGGGGACAACACTGCTGCTTGGTGGGGAAAACCTTCTATGCTACGGGCAACTGGAAAGTATAGCAGTAGTTCTGCCTGGGGCAACCTAGACTTCCCCTTGGCTTCAGTTTCTCCCCCTGCTTTTCCTCCCATTTTTTCCAGTTATGACTACACCCATGATGCAGAATTTTTAAGGCCATTATGACAAGTTTAATTTTTCAGCTGCTTTATTTTCTTTTAAATCTTTTAATTTCCTTTATGTCTGACTTCACCTCACCTTCCTTCTGTGCTACAACACTGCTGCACTTTAATAAAGCAATACCAAATCCAAGTCTAGACAGTTGCATTCAGATTATGAACACTCAGTAAAAAATTTTGCTAGGAATTGATAGGTTGGTTAACCCAAAAATTGAGATAATCTTTAGTACCTCTAAAAGCAGATATTTGAACTCTGTTTCTACCCAATCTACTGCATAATAGAACGGGTTGAACTGGTACCTTTTCCTTTCTGCACCTATTCTCATTGCAATTGTTCTCTCAGAAAGTGATTTGTTTTGTGCTGCTTTCCATTCACATCACGACCCAATCAAACCACAGAATATAGGAAAGATCAAAGTAGTACAGCATACTCGCCTACAGTAATTCACAGAATATATGAGGCATTAAAATTTTCATTCCTCATTCTCATAAGAAAGACTATAAAGGTAACAGAAAATGATGCAGAATATGAATCTGTTCTTGAGACAATGATTGTATCAAGAATGGGAAACAGTATAAACCAACAGACCCTTTCTTGTTACTGTCTTTATCACACTGAATGCAGCCCTCGCTTGTGTCATTCACAGTTTTATTTCTTTTTCACATGCTCCTGGTATATCTTTCTTAAACAGAAAGCACAATAGAACAAAAAATCTAACACACCTCTGCAGAGAGCAATAATTTCTCTTTTAGAAATGTCTGGTTTTACTTAGAAAAATTCTGCCTAGTACATAATAGAAAAGAGGTGGACACGAAGGATAAAAGTTGTAATGAAAATGGTTTGACACTCTGTCCTGATCTGAATCGCATCCACAGACCACATCTTAAAATGCAAAAGTCAGGAATTGGAAATAAATGGAAATAGGCAATGAAAATTCAAGTTTGCTAACACTTCACAGAGACATATTCTGTGAGATCTAAATGGCACACTGGAAGAGATGTGCAAATATGAAAGCAAACCTAAGAAAGTATTTACAAACTTGTTTCATAATAGATTTTCTAAAGTAATTGATTCTCTCTCTCTCATTTTAATTTGAATGTGAAAAGCAGGTGTCGTTTAAGTTCCTGGAAGATTTTCATTCATTGCAGGGGATTCTGGCTTGCAAAGGAATTATACAGAACTGTGACAAAAGAGCAATAGACCACTGGATCATGGGCTGGCTATGACATTTCAGCTTCATGCCACCAGCACTTTAAGTGCAACATTCTGTATTAGCACTGTGCTTCAGAGATTGTTCTTGTAAAGCACAGATCAATTTGGTCCTCATTATACCAAATCAATTTAGCACATGGTAATCTTTAACTACAAGGTCCTGTTTAGTCACTACTGGTGTTTTTAAATCATTCACATACCTGTTCATATAAAACTCCATTGTGAGATCTGGTCACTCTTGCTATGGTCTATCTGTCCTGGAGAGTGCTCAGGTATGTCACACTTTTAACACCCTCTTGACTCATTTTTATTTGGCTGCTAAAACTCATCATCCTATCACTCTGACTTTAAAAGCTATACTTCAAAATTAAACTTCCTTGCTTTGGACTCTGTAACTGTTAATACATATTTATTTCGGGTACACAGGTATTTGGAGCACTTAAAGTGCACTTCATATGAACCTTATTTCATAACTATTACCTGGTCACAATCAAGCAAGCATTTACGCCACTATTTGTCTAATGTGCTCTGTATAGCCCAATGCTTATCTGGGAACCAGCGTTCCCCACTTTCTTGTGTTCACAAAATTTGCTAATTTAAAATACCATCATTTGCAGAAAATAAAGTTCATTGTGTACATTCTCCTTTGCAGGATGTTAGACTTGCTTACTTCAAATAAGTCTCCAATCAGATGTCCTACAAAGACGTAATATACCTTATCATGTATGCTAAACTTTAAAAACCTTCTTATCAGAAGTAATATAGGCAAATCTTTTTCTACCAACCAGAGAGACACAGTTAGATCCACCATACTTAAATGTCTCATATGATTAGGCAGCATGGCATCCAAAATTTAGCTTGTTAGACTTAAATGTGATGGCATTTTCCACTAACAGTGAAAGGACCAGCTGCTCACCTTGAGAATCTATAAATCCACCAAGTATTAAAAAAAAAATAGAAATATTAATGTCATTAGAAAAATTTACCAGTTCTTCTTTTCTGAATATCAGTCCAAGAGAAAGCATATTGGTAGAGATATTAGCTCACCCATCTGCATGGGCTTTTACCTCCTAATCATCTTAAGGTATAAAAGTACAGAGAAATCTTGAGGATGATATTGCACATATTTTCCATCTACTTTGGATCTGGTCTTACTGTTTAGGACATTTGCTTCTCTTGCAAGTGTTCAGGCATGCAAACTTGTTAAAAAGGAACCTGTGATCACCAGCTGAACTTACATGTGGTACAGACATCTAATTTGCTTTGACTTATCAAGAGAATTCAGGCAGAGTTCAGGTTTCTGTCAACCTTGTCTAGGCTGCAATAGAGATGGAGGAGAGAGATTGTGTCCATCTCTTCAGAACAGGAACTCGGTGAGCCAAGCTGATGGTACACCAAGGGTCAAATGCAAAGGACTTTCACTAGTTACCAATACTGATGGAGATATGTGACAAGTGTGTTTACTGTTCCTGGGGAGGAAACAGAAAACAGTGGTTAGAGATTTAGGCAAGAAGAAACTCATTCCAGTTGTACGAGGGGTTTCTTGTCAGAGAGGGACTAATTAGCAAAAACTACTTGCTAGTATCTAACAATTAATAGGTAATATGTATATTATTACAGACCTGTTAGACATCAACAAAGCAGTTAAATAATGTATTGGCATTTCATTCACATAAAGCTGTCTTAATAAACTTTAATTAAATTCTTATTTGAGAGACTTAATTTAAAGTGTTTTCTCTAATGAAATACCAATTTTTTCCCCATATCACGTTCTAATTTGTGCTTTTGGTGATGTCTAAAACCTAGGGGTGCAAAATGTGGTTGCACCTCATGCCTACCATCTTTGAGGTACCATAAACATCCCTTAAAATATTGCAGTTCTTGTTCTGGACATGTTAGTTTACAGCACATGACCCAAACCCCCAAAATGAGTTTGTGATGAACACAGTGGATAGTTCTAGTTAATCTGTCTGGAGACTCCCTCCTCTTCAGATAAAATCAATCCCTATTCTCATAATTTACAAATTGTTCCCAGATATCAGACATCATCAGCCTTGTTATTTTCATACTGCAATAAACACAAAAGGACAAGGAGACATAAAAGGTAAAAGGCTTTTTGTGACATAAAAGGGAATGCAAGGTTGATGTATCCTTTGCTCATGATATTTTTTGGCAAAAGATACAATAATGCAAGTATCTTCCTGATTGATTAAAGTATTGAAGCGGATTCTTTGCTTCATAAATAATGCTCTATTACTTTTCTTCAAAGACAAGTAAACCTTGACAGACTGACCTTTTTCAGGGCAGAGAGTTGTTTCAGTGCCATAAATTATACTGTAAAACGAGTGGAAATGCTACTGAGAAGTGTGTGACAAAATAAGATTAAAGATTACTACACACAAAAGATTGTTGTTTTATTAATGGAATCCTGTCAGTAGGATGAAAAATTCTCAGCTTTTTACTGGATGCTGAGATCACGTCAAACAGAAAATTATGAATGCATTTTCTAAAAGACAACCAAATGTGTCAAAATAACAATATACTGATTAGTTACCCTCCCCCTACTTTTATGTATTCACTTAGAACAATTTCATTGCTTTTCATATAAAGTTTAAGTGCTGCAGTTCAGCTTGTAGTTCTAAAGGATCATACAGGCTGTTGGCCTGTCTACAGGCAGATGTATGAACATTACATGAAGATGCTTTCCTAGAACAAAAGCTTAAGCATCTCCTTTGTCAGGATATATTGTACCAAGAGAAAGAGCATAGAGTATTCTTACATCCATTACTGTAACCAATAAACACTCAGTTTGAGAAAGATATCAAGAATTTGAGAAAGCAAGGCAGAGGTGCCCGTGGAAAAATAAACTTAGCTTAAATAAGTAGTACTAGGTCTTCCTTAAGTATTATTTGATAACTTGACAAATGACATTTTCATTTACACGTGTAACACGCAAGACCTAGTCAAAATGAAAAGAAGCACAGAAGCTCATATAAAACGGAAGAGTTTGATGTATTTATAGGAAGTCTGTGGATTTGTTTT
Source organism: Rhipidura dahli (assembly GCA_013399225.1). NCBI lineage: Eukaryota > Metazoa > Chordata > Aves > Passeriformes > Rhipiduridae > Rhipidura > Rhipidura dahli. The sequence goes on from VXAC01002062.1 coordinate 503,893, forward strand.
GGTCTGGTTTTTTCTTCCTTTCAATCAATTTACCTGAAAGTTCTGATCAATGACTTTTGGATCAGTGACATTTATTGAAATGATAGATGATATTGGGAAGTCAAGGAAAGTGGAATACAGCATGAAGCCTAAGTGAACTGTATAGAAATCAAAGGCTTTCTTGATGCCTGAATCAGTACAGCTCACTTAATAATTTAAAAAACTGTAATAATGCCATGAAACAAACTCATGTTACACTACTCAATACAGAGCATTATTAGGGTGATTGGATAAGATGCCCATGTATTGGCTTTCATTATTGTTAGCAGCAAAGGCCTGGATCAGAATTACCCCTATTACTGTAAGTCCCACAACAATGACAGGACGTGTCAGAAGCTGTAAACACATTTCAAAAGACATGACAGTTCTTGGATACAAGAGCTGAAGGCTAAAATGATGATGGGTTTGCTCAAAACTCACCATCTAATGCAAATGCTGTGTGGTACCTGGGGCCAGCCTTGGGCACTGCACTGCCCTGACCGAGCTGCAGGAGATGGCCCCTGCCCTCCAAGCCCACTGGTTTAATTCCTCACATTTCTTTTGCTTTCCTTTTTTTTTGCCTTCAGATTTCTTATTTATCTTAACATACTCAGACCAAATGTCTTCCAAGAAATATTTATATAACGATTGTCATTGTATATTACCTTTCTGTTGAATCTTCTTTTTCTTCATTTCCTACAGTCCTTTTCCTTTCTGCTAATAGCATATCTGATCATACATTGTCCATCCTGATTCTCGATATTTCACTTCAGATTTATTCTCATGAAAAATAAAATTCATCCCTCTGTCTGAATTTTACCAGGTATCTCCACCTTCTGACTCTCTCCTTGTTCAGTGCCTTCCACACAAAAACCCCGTGAGTCCTGGCTCTCCTAGTGTCAGCTATCCTTCCACATTCTCCTTTGCAGATATGCATGTCAGCACAAACCTGGTATTTTCCAGCTCTGTCAAATCCATGGTCTTAATTTTCTGAGCAACCTGCAAACAGCTACTGTTCCCTTTATCCTGTTGCTCATCATGTCTGTTCACTCTCTTTCCGAGGAAACTCTTAGATAAAATTAATAAAGAATTGTGACTGAGTTTGGGAACTCTGCAGGCCTTATTTGTAGACACAAAGATCTCACTCTTTACTTTAAAATCACACTGTCATATTTCTGCAGATTCCTACACAGCTCTGTTGATTGGAGTACCTCTCAAATACTACATAAATTATCACACGCCCTTACTTGATCGGATACTTACTTTATATGCATAAATCCTAAGTACCCTGCCACATAGTATCTCCATTCACAAGCATCCCATGATGCCTTAAGAGGCCTCCTAAAAACAGAGGCTAGACAGGAGTAAGGGAATAAAGGCAGGTATTTATTCAAAGGGCCTTCAAAGGTACCCCCTGAGGAGCCAGAGGCTGCTGCCGAGATGGACCCCAAGATGGACAGCAGGTCACGAGTTCTTCACACTTTTATAGGTTTGGTTCATCTGCATAGCCAGGGTTAATTTTCCAATTAAAGTTTCAGTTAATAACGTAATTCCCCTGCACTTGCTCCCCTTTAGAGGCTCTTTGGTTTATACATTTTGGGGTTAAGATGGTCTGGGTGTCTTTGAAGAGCAGGCTCAGAGAGGCTTTGTTGTGTCTGCCCAGCACGAGAGAGAGCAGAAGTGAATGGGCTACAAGAAACTTCAGAGTTACCCACCAGGCAGTACAGGATTTGAAAAATATAAAAGTTAAAACCTAAGGCATTATTTCCCCAATTTAGAGGCTTGACAAGGCCTCTACCTTGTCGAGACTCTATTCTAAATAGAGGCATCACCCACATGGACGTGGTAGTTCCCTACAGAGAGCCAAGCCCGCACCCACAGGTTACCTGCATTCCACGGAGTGTACTCTTGACAGGAAAGGCTTTCCTGTGTTCCAGGAGGCTGCCTGGAAGAAACACTACCCCTTGCCCTCCACCCCCTGAGCAGTGTCCTTCCTAAGTGTCATGGCTTGCACAAATCCCAGCTGATTTGCTGGATAACTTGAATGAGCAAAGATATGTGCATTCTAGACTCTGGGTGTCTTGCCTGAGTACACTGAGCCACCAAGGGCTGGGCTTCATCTGGTGATTTCTGAAGGCAAAAGAATGAGGACAAGTGGCCACTGGACTGGAAGGGGGTCTCATGTTCCAAAATAGGGCCATACCATGGAGAGGTGAGGGATACAAGCTTACAGGATACAAGCTCATAGCCTTTCAGCTGTCACATAAATTGGATAAAAAATGTGTGTTTATTTGAAATCAGATACAAATTTTGAAAAATTTGGAATAACATGTTTGATAATGCTTCTTTTTTTTCAATGTTTACCAGCTCTGGTTTGTTTTCTAAGCCATATGGTTTATTTTCCCTCTTGCCTTCTCTGTTCTGCAGCCACATGATCTGTCTGTAGGGTGGAGTCAGGCCTTTTTATCCCAGAGGTTTAGAAAAAGATACAGATTACTAATGCATTTACACATAAAGGAAGCTTAAGAAACTCGGTGTTGCATGAGCTTCACATTTGCTATTTCAAAGCTTCTCTCATTCCCTACAGTTACATATATTTCCAGCAGTTATTTGGAAACCATGAGTTCTCACACAAGGAAAACCTCCTTTCTATGACAGTTAGCAGTGATCTGTTCATCAACATTAACTATGAGCTATTTGGACATTCAGTTATAACATTTAAACTCTTATCATTTTGCAGCATTTATGATTCAGGGATTTGGAGTACATCTTTGACAATAAGCATTGTTAAATTCATAAGCACAGCAATGACTCAAAGTGAAGCTGGAAAAAGAGCACTGCAGTAACTTTATACACAGAATGCAATTGGATTTGAAATATGAGATGCTACTTTGATAATGTCAAGCACTGGAAATTTATTCATTCTGGTTTTGTACACAACAGACTTCAGCATCTTCCAGAATCATATATAAATTTTTTTTTTTCAATGTTTTTGAAGTCCTAATCATTTTAATGGCATTTTAATGCAGAGACACATGCTGTCTTTCCCTAATGTTTCTCATGTTTTACAAAGAGTTGACATTTTTCTTCTAACTTAATTGCAGGTATCTAATTAATGTACAGAAATCTTTTATGTGTGCACTTAATGGTCACTTGTACTCCTTCAATTGATAAATCCTTCACATGCTCTGCTATGCTGTTGAGTACATTAAAAGCATAGAAACAAATGTCCTTTCATGCTGTGACTTTGCTTAGTCAATGGTGACTTACTTCAACAGAAGTAATGACATAAACATAGGAGCCTTTCTTCTCCCTACAGCCCAAACAGAGTACAAGAAAATTTCCATACTCTCAAATTCTTGCTCATATAGAAAAATTGCAGTTGAACTCTTTACAGAGCAAATAAAAAATATTCACCTAAATTGATCTCTGCCAGAGCAAAGAGAGAGCACAGATGAATTTTCCCCACTGAATTTTAAAATCAGCATGTTAAGATAATTCTAAGTTGCATAGCATTTTATGATTCCAAGAATTGCATTCTGACTTGGATTTGTTTTGAAACATTATGCCAGATTTCAGAGCCAAAAGGTTTATAAAAGGGATGAGAATGCAGTAAAACTCAACTTCATTTTATTATTCTATCAGCTTAGCTTGACCTACAGCAACCGTGCAAGGGGTTTCTATCAGACAGTTCTTCACTTGCTTAATAAATTGGACCAAAGATGATTTTCTTGACTGAGAAAATTCTCTCATGTTGACTAAAGAATTTCAGCTCTGCCTATAAATATTAATGTACTTAGTAATAAATTACACACATGAATGGCACTTTATTACTTGAAACTAAACTATTAAAAGCCTTATTTAGATTGCACAGAAAAAAATATAATGTAATTAAGGTCAGCTAAGCAAGGCCAACATACTAATACTACACATACTAAGTGTCTTGAGCAAAATCTGGGCTAAACCCGTATCTCTCCACTCCTAACCAAGTGTTTTCCCACATCAAACTGCTTCAACTATCAACACAGTATTCCTGCTGTGTCTTTTCATTTTATAAAGCATTTATTTCTGCTCACTCACCTGGACCTTTCATTCCTGCTTCTGATTTACAGTTTGTGAAAGGACTGTAAGAGGGAGTGCTGAAATAAGTGTGCTGAAGAGGATTCTGGGATCCATATGAAATCCAGAGATATCCACGCTGCATGGCAGAGAACAATCCCTGAGAATCTCTACTCAGAAGAATGGAAGAGCTGGAGGACTGATGGAGAGAAATCTTTAAAAAGCCTGACAATATAAGTTCACTGCTGACTTTATTGTGAATGAGGAAAGAATTTTCAGCAGCATTTCAGTGCCTATGTGGAAATGTGGCACCCTAAAATCCAGAAGCACAGACAGCTCTTTAAGGTCTCTCTCCAAGTAATTAACAGAGAGGAAATGTAAAGAATTACATTGCTGTAAGCAGCCTTCCTTACTTTGCCTATTAAAGCATGTTTCAGCATAACAGTTACCAAGTAAGCATGTCACCATCTGAATAGACTGTGCTCCTCTGTACTTTTCTAATTTCATCTGAGTGAACAAAATGGGCAAAACATGATGGGCAATATCTTACTGCTTGAGCAGCACTATAAAAAGTGCTTACTCTGTTCCAAAATTGGGCCTGGGGGTATCTCTGAGCCTGCAAAAGCTTCATTGCTTGTGATGGACAGAAAGGAAGAACCCAAACTCACTCTCAGATATGCAGCTGAATTTGAAAGGGTAAAACAGAGGCTTAGAAGAAGAAAATATGTTTTCACTGATCAGAATTTAGTTGAAAGTATTGAAGAGATAGAGTACAAACAGATGCCCAGCAGAGTTTAGAAAAAGACACTTAAGTGCCTCATCTAAGAGGAGCCCAGTCTTATTTATATATACTATCAAGTACCCGCCTGCATCTTTGGGCATCAAAATGCTTTAAAACACTGTCCCTGAGACCATCACTGTGAAGTACATTCCTTCAAGCTGTCTGCATTTCCCATCCTTCAGGCCACAAAACCCCTTAATGTGAACTGGACTTTCAAGCTGCAGTTGACAGGAGAGTGTTAAAAACATATATAATATAATGGTTTCGGTCACAACTGCTACTAATATTCTCCAAATACTTATTTGGATCTGTGGCAGACTGGGAAAATTAGTTGCCCTAAATCCCTGAAATAATGAGCCCACTCCAGAAAGTAGAAAGTAATGCAAAGGTTAAAGAATTTAGTATGCTTTTGCACCTGATAGCATCAAATTTCATTTTAGTAAGAACAGAAGAACATTTCCTCTGTATCAAGAAGTATATATATACCAGTTGAGAACCATTTACATAGCATTTTTCAATAAAGACAACTCAAAAACTGCTGGAAATTGAATATCACTGGGGTTCACTTGATCTTCAGTGGAAACACTGCCTTTTTATTTGTTCCTAAATTTTCACTTTTAAAGTTTTTAGAATTGCCTGAAAATGCAATTAGATGATAAAAATGTGGGCAATGAAATATGATAAATATGAATTTTTAAGATGATGATATATCTATCAGCATTCAGCAACCTAAATTCTCACTGAGCCTGATAGACTTAGGTCACAGACTGAGACTCCCTGCAGTAGAAAAACTGTAAGAGGAAAAAGAAATGGCATATTCTCTTACTTGTTTCTGACAGTTCCTTCTGTTGAATAGGTGATTTCATCTTTTCCTTACTCTGTTTGTAATTCTAGCACAATTGCCAATGACACATTTTCACAACTATTCAAAGGCATCATTCAAGTCTTGTTTACACAAAAACTGCCAGAGAAAATATTCACCTGAAATACAGTTCCCCTTTCTTTGTGGTCAGTGTTACCCATCAGAAGTGCTAGGATTTTTTTTTTTTTCAGTAGCAATTAATAGGAAATTGCCACCATCCATCATTTTTTATACAACTGATATTCATATCCACTAGGGAAATATATGAAAGACAAATACCCGAATTGCTGAAGGTTGATCTCAAGGTCAGTCAAAATGATCCACAGGAAACATTTACAGGCAGCTGAAATTGCTTATAATTTGTCAGTAATCTTTTGGAGCAGTCTATTGTAGATAAGTTGTGTCTTGATAATTTGGCGTGGCCAACATGAGTTTTGATTCAAAGAGACAGGTTTTGAGTAGGTTAAATGAAAGAGAATGCGTTTATGTAATCTTAAGCCTTCCAAGGCAGGGAGATCAGTGGTAGGCATCTCCCAGTGGTGCTCTCTTACGCTGTGTGGGTTGATGCACTAGTTTGATTTAATACCAGATTATAGAGCCATAACCTTGTACTTCTTTTTTGTTTACTGAACCAAAAAAAAAAAAAAAA
>VXAC01002062.1:510283-563316 GCA_013399225.1 Rhipidura dahli
AAAAAAAAAAAAAAAAGCCAGTGATTTGAAAACCTGTCATATGTGTGTGTTTATAGAAGTCCTGTAAATAAAGCACATTTGAAACAAATATCTCAGAACCATATAAAAAATGTAAATTGGATGTTCAACCATTTTTATTATACATTTTGAAAATGACACTATTTCCCTCATCAGAGATGATGACCCACCACTGCAGAAGTTTTGCATGCAAGAAATAAGACATTAAGTAAAACAGAACCCTTGTATCACTATTTCATTGAAAATTCAGGAACATAAACTCCAGGAAGAAAAATAAATATGTAATTTTTGTTTGGCTCCAGAGAGAAGCGATTTATGGATCAAATCACCAAGGGAGTCAAAAGAACAGTCAGAGCAAGAATTAATGTAGTGGAGCAGTCATCCAGTGTTAAGATTAAGGGAAGAGAACTAGAGGGCATTTTCATTTTTTTAGTGTTAACATTTGTCAGCTATAAAGAAGGATAATATCAGATACAGTCAAAAAGATTCTCTGATTTTGGACACTATACCCTCAGCTCTTGGAATTAACCTTTCAAAATTCAGTCCTTTGGGTTTGTTTTTTTTTTCTCCCAAATGCTTTCTTTCACCATTATCTAATTGTACCTAAATATTAGAGTACTGGGCACTTCCAGACAGCCATAGATGGGAATATAGAGGCAGTTATAAAATAACAGCTTTTTTCTAAAGCAGAAATCTCTGAAAAATGCTAGAATTTATTCATATTCTTCTGCATAAGTGAGGCTGCATATGCTGAAGGAAATGAATCCCTGTGCAGTTTTCCTATAGATGCTTTTCAGTCTGCGTCTGAGTGAACTCCATTTGAAGAAGATGAACAGAATGTGATAAATTGCCCCATTTTTAAAGACTTTAATTTTTTGTTCATCTTGCTTAAAATTCCAAATTATTTTCTTCATACAATTTTTAATGCAGCACAACCTCCTAGGAAAAAGCTATATTGTTAACTTCTGAGAAAAGACTCATGTTCCTCTCACTGGCCTGGTAGCTGTTCTCTGCACCTCTGCTAGCTGTTACTGCCTCTTGTGGGAAATGGAAAATAAAAATTATATTCTGGATCTGGTGCCACCAGCGTCTTGTACAGCATCATTCACAGCTTTTTGTTTCTACTGAAAATACCTCTATTACTGAATGTTACAAATGCGTCTGTTCTATTTATTTCATTTATTGGTTTATGTTACACAGTTTTGGCATCTGAGAAACATCATCTGGTAAACTAATTTATCCAGGCCTTCCCTCAGGCATTTCCTCATGAGGAATCCTAGTTCTTAGTGCTTGAAGTGCAAAAACTACCACTTCCTATTAATGAGTTTTATCCCATTGCTATTATGCAAATACTGGGGATCTTCTGATGCTTTCTATCACCTCTTACCTTTGCCAGCAGATTTCATCAGCCACCTCCTAGTCTTTGTGCCAAAGTCATTAGTGAAATTTTATGTCACATTGCTCCCAACACTGAACTGGTGGAGTTCCCATTGCTAATTTCCCTCTGGCCAATGCTTGCCTTTCATCAGCAGGCTCTTGTCATCCTTCCTAGCTAGCTCCTTAGATATCTTATGATCTTTCCACTCTGCCTGCTCCAATGTTACTTATAGTTTTCCATATTGTACCACATCAAATATTTTATTGCATTAATACTGCTGAGATCTCTCTTTTGGAAAAATCTGCTGTCTCAAAAAGGGAAAGACACCAGTTTAGTCTGACACAATATATCTTCAGTAAATTTGTATTTCATTATAAACACATCTCTTCTCATTGCCATGGTATTAAATGAATCTCTTCTTTGAAACCTTTTTCCACAGCTGGAATAAAGTAAATGTTGAGCTGAGAAACATATGATAAGCGAGGTCATTTTCCTTTCACTTTTAAGTACAGAATGTATGTTTTCTATTTTCCAGTTATAGAAAGCATGATATACACGTAAGGAAAAAGGATTTAATAAAAAATAATGATGGTGTTTCTTTTTCTTTTGAAATTAAGTTTGTAAAGACTGAGTTGATCCCTTTCTCACAAGTTTAAATGCAATTTCACCTCATTATAAGACATCAGCTTTAAAAGCTGCACACACACTTCAACAAGAAAACAAGTACAAATTAAGCAATGTGTAGGCCTTCCCTCATTAATGGTATGATTACATTTTTTTGCTACTGAAATATTAGAAATTTAGCGTGAAGATTAACAGATCTCCCACAAGCCTGGTTACTCAAGACATGGAACAGATTTTACTTTTTCCTGGTGTTGCTACTGATTACTTTTTTTAAACTTCATCATTATTTAGAAGCTAAATTGCACTTCATGGTTTGTTCTCCATTGCTATTAAATATTTCTTGACCAGTTGTTTTGAAGCATGATACCTTGCCTCAACCCAGTAACAAAAAACTCCCATTCACTCTGAGAGCTACAACAAAGCTACACATTATCTATGTACTACTTGTTAGTACGTAGCAGAGGTGAGGCTGCCGCAGCTCCATTAGATCCCTCCGTTTCTCTACCTTTAGTTCCTCCTCTAAACAACCTGCAGTACATCTTATGCTGTCCTGAAGCACTCTTCCCCTGTATCCCTCAGTGAGTCCCATACTCCTCAGCTGTGACCCCATGAGTCATTAAGGTGCTCCAGAGACCCACTTCCCTTGTCTCACTGTGATGGATGCCATAGCTGGCCCATGGGGTGACCACTCTCCTTGATAGCCCTGTTAAGGTTTGCCCTCCTAACAGACTTGAACTTTCACCTGAGACTGTGCAGCAGTGCTCCTTTTTGACCTTGAAGACATAGTGGTAGGAACAAGAGAGCACCCTTTCATGGACTGTGGTAGTTTCAGGAGTAAGCCAAGGTTTCACCATACTTCTTCCCACTAAAAGCATGAGCTCTAGCCATAAGTGATTGCTCTCTGAGCCTATAAAAGATGAGCCCAAAGTGAATATATCAGAGTAAACCAGAAACCAGCCTGAGGATTTCCTCTGTTCTAGGCATGAAGGGCTCTGACAAACTGTTTTAATGTCCTGTGACCTTGTTTCTGTGCCCTCTTCAGCAGTCTTCCTTTGCCAGCTTACTCTGTCTTCCTCTTTAGAGGACATTATTTCCATTATGAAGGTCAGCAAAAGCAGATCTGACTACCTCAAAGAAAGAAGAATTGTCCATCTATGCTCCTCCTTGGGAGTGGTGAGGCACTGGAACAGGTTGCCATGGGAAGTTGTGGATGTCTCATCCCAGGTTGGACAGGGTTTGAGCACCTGGTGTAGTGAGAGGTGTCCCTGCCCAAGCAAGGGGGGCTGGAAGTGAATGATCTTTAAAGTCCCTTCCAACCCCAAACATTCTGTGGTTCTATGATCTCTACAACTTCAAGAAGCCTTTTAGTGGTTGTTCAGTGTCCAGGACAAAGTCATGAGCTCAATTTACATATTAACTTGCAGAATTTCCAACTGACTTTTTTGCCTGCTCCCATGATAAATTTGCACTGAGCTACAGGAGTTTGGTCCCACACATTTTTTCAGAGACTAAGTCAAATTATTATTTAGGGCAGGACCAGGGCTGAGTAAAAGGCTGAACAATGGGTGAAGAGATCAAGAAAGATTGAGGGGGATTCAAAAGACTTCGAAAAACCTTAGGAAATCTTACAAGAAAAGAAAAATATCAGCCATTTTTTTAACCTACTTTTACATTTTGTTTCCATCCATTTTAACTAGAAATTCTATTTCTTGGCAGAACAATTGGACAAAAGTAGGTCTTGTGTAAGTCTCCAGTGGTGTTATACTGAGTTATTGCACATCTGATTCTAACTTGGATAAAACTCAATGAAGTGCTAGATAAATCAATGGTTTCTACTTCTTCCTAGTAATATTGTCATGGAATCATTTTATAATTGTAATAAGACTTCAGCAGTGCCTCTCAGTGATCAAACAGCCATTTCTCTGGGTAATGCAGACAGCCATCAATGTTTAGTCTGACCCACAGCAATATAAAAAAGGGAGCAAGAATACCTTAACAAATCTCATCTTGCAAGGTTTTACCAACTGCATGGAGTACTTTTAAGGCATAGTTTCTGAATTCAAAACAGAAGAACAAACAATAAAAAAGGCAGTGGTTTGGCCTGACAGTTTTCAGATGAGATTTCCAAGGTGAGAGGTGATGTACTTTTGGCATTCACCTTTGGCAGGTACATGGACTTAGGTTGTGCATGTCCATCTCTTTCCACCACTGCCACCACTGATAGATACAGAAAACCACACAGAAGATCCTGGGTAACTTTGAGGTCAGAAGGCACCATCTCAGTAGTGAGAGAGTAGAGGATAAGGAGTGTCTCCTGAAGATATTTCAGGTATCACGTTGACTGCCATCTCTACTGTGAAGGCTATGAAACTGCAGCACATGATGAAAGACATGCACATGAGATACTGAGGTCAAAATTCATAATTGGTATCCAGGCTGACCTTTAACACTCCTCTAAGAACGATCACCTATAACCCCAAATAACTGAATATTTTTTGTAGATCCGACAGCTCCTAAAAATTCTTAGACACAATTAAGTTTTCAAATAAAACAAGAAAACATACAAGCCTTCACATGACGACATCAGAACCATGCAACGTTCAGAAAAAAAAAGTAAAATAAAATAAAATTTAAGTATTCCTATACTTATTTTTTACCCTTTAGAAGAAGTTTTCAGTTAAGTGTTACTATTGTTCCTATTTTCCTGTTGATCAGTCCCGAAGATTTGGATCCAACTATGGCTCCAGTGTTAGTGTGCTTTTTCTTGTTTTGCTAGATTTAGGTCTTTTTATGTAACCTCAAGCAAGTATCTCAGCATCTCTATGAATCAGGATTTTGATGTAAAATGAGATTAGGAATGATTTTCCATCTCTCCAGAGGCGTGAAAGGATAGTCACTCAACATATAAAAAAGCTAAGTAGTATTAATATCAGTTGAGATGGTTAGAATGAAACACTGACATGAGAGAAAATTAAAGTAAAGCTTCCCTCCCAAACTTATAATGCTTTTTTTTTGCTGAATATAGAATATATTATTGGAATTAAAGTAAATAACATCAGAAAGTTGAGAAATAGACTGCACCATGAATTGGGATGATATGTGTTTACGTGATATTTTTAGCTTTTCTCCTGTTATCACAAAATACTTATGATTCCTAGTTAAACCACAGCTCACATTTCTCTTTTGCTGTCTCAAAAATAAAATTATTCTAAATTTTCATGTTCCAGTACAGATGAGGTTAAAAAGAACAAAATTAGGTAAAGAAATCTTTGGTCTGGGGAACAAAACTAAGAAGTCATGCCCTGTCAATAAAAATGTCCTGATGTTCTCTTTGGCTATACAAATGATACATCTCTTCTGGCTGACTGTTGTCAATTATTTTGCACATATCAATCTTGACAAAACATTTTATTTCTTAAGTGCTAACCATATTTTGGTTAATTGTTGCTTCACTAGCTAGCATTTCTTCGTGTATTTGAGTTAATGCATTAATATTTCAAATCATGAAATGACAGGACTCTGTTTCTGTCTTTTATAATTGGTACACTGTTTCCAAACAGTGTCTTTTATATGAAGTACTATTTCATACAGACTGACAACTTGATCACTGTGATGCTAAAATATTAACTTATATTTTGGCAGGATGACATTTCTTGTGACATACATACATTGTATTTATTTTGATTTTATTCCTAATCCAAGAAAAGTGCAGTGGCGTTCTCTCACCAGAGGAACAAATAATATGTTTCATTGTAAGCATGCTTCCTAGAGATGTTATTTAAGAAATAATATACTAAAATTGCTCATTACCTCAAAGCATAAACATTTGGCTTAGAAAGATATTTTATAAAACAGCTAGAATTTCCTTTCAAATATTATTACAAGAATAAGTATTATGATTGTAGACAATATTGTTTCCTTTAACTAAAGTTCACTAGAGGTAAGATGATCGATATTGATGCTATTTTCTTCAGTGAAGTTGAATATGTTGCTGAGCTGGTATTTATACCAAATATTCCTATGCTGTTAATTCTGAAAATTATACCTGGAGATCTAATTGTCCTTGATGGTAGACCCATTAACAACTCCACAGCAAAACTGTGACCATCACAATCTACCTTGCCAAAACCAATGCACATCACCCCCTTTAGTCCTGCTGTTGAGTACCTTCTGAGTATTGAGGACTGTAAAGTAAGGCAAAAAAGGTTTTAACTTTCCAAAGAAATTGCCCTTGCCTTAAACAAAGAGTTTATCATAAAAGTTTGTTATAAAAGTTTCACATGGACCTTAAACACAGTTATGTAGGATATTCCTTTTGTGTTGTCTTAAAGATCTTAGTAGCAATCAAATAATTATACTGACCAAGATAAATGAGAATCTATAGTAATTTTGTAGGCTAACAGACTCCAATCCTGAGAGCACATAACTTCCATTAGTGCCACTCAAACCAGGACAATATTGCAAACTGGGCTATTCAATAGAGAGATAAATAGATGGATCTGTACAAGAATAAGCAGTTTCTGTCCTTCTAGTTTACAGTTTGGGTAATAACATTCACAAGTAACCATGAAGCTCTTTTTAACTATCTGAGCTGACTGAAAATGTAGAGCTGTGCTTCCCAGCCCTTAACAGCAAGCCCTTACCAACTGTGGCTCAGTAAATGAGAAGAATCTCCACTTTCCTCTATGCTTTGATCCTTCACAGGTAGAGAACAGGTTTGCATTACTAAGATGAACCCTAAGACTATCTCATATCTGATATCAGCTATTTTGTAAACCTTGTACAATCGTCCCCCTTGTGCTGTGCCTTGCTTCCAGCCACCTACAGCTGCAAATTCCCCAAAAAGAGATGTGAATACTCTAGTCCCATGGACTGTTACGCTCTCTAATAGCAGGTGCTGACAAAAGAGGTTCCATTTAAACACTGCAGTGGATTACACCACCCCTCTCTTCATGAAAAACTGTTGGAAAATATGCCACAGACGTTAATAATTGTTCATTAAGCTGTCAGCTACTCCTCCTATGTAGCTATCAATTTTGTCTCTAGAAGAATTGAGAACAGAAAAAAGGAGGCAGTGTTAAAGGTAGCAACAACATGAAAAAGTGAAGCTGTATTATTGCTGAGCAAATATTTCACAAATAATTATTTACCTAACCCACTTAACCTCCAATTCTGTTTGTGCAGTATCTGCAAGCAAACAAAAGGCTTTTTCTCAATCAACAACATTTGTTGCTCAAAATTAACCAACCACATTTTGGGCTAAATTTTGTTTAACTGCAGGTCAAACACAGAAAGTCATTTGCAATTATTCTCTGTCTAATAACCTCTATTTTGTCAGTGTTAGTTAGTCATCACTTATTAAGCAAATCATGCATCAGTGTCAGCTTCCCTATTGCCACAACCAAATTTGGTGCAAATATTTGCATGTGGAAATTTCAGAATTGTTTTAATTGCATTTGTGTCATTGTTTTCTCATTAGCAGGGGGTATAATGGAAAATCAGTGCAGAAGAGGTTCAAGCATGGCTGGAGCAAAACCCATTTAAAATATGAAGGAAAACTTGTGGGGCAAAAGCAGCAGTTTAATTCCACCTTCTATATTAGCCTGGTTAAATTTCAAAGGAATATAATAGCAAAACAGTCAGCAGGCACCTGTAATTTGATGCACAATGTTTTAGACACTCAGCAGGACATGCCAGTCCATACTATATTCATGAGCCTTAATGAAGAAAGAGAATAAATTCATCCATTCACAGAGGGATACCAAAGAAGTTAAGAAATCTGAACATGATGGGAAAAACTTATTGAGAGTACACTCTTCCTAAAATACAAGTTACAACCAGACTCCTTTTATGGTACAAGAACTCAGCTTTAAAAGGATTCTCGTCTTGGAGAGCAATGTGTTGCACATAGTCCAAACCTGTGAGACTGCAATGCTGAAAGAACCAGGATACAGGCTGTAAGCATGAATAAAGGTGGTGCCAAAACCAGGAGAAGGATGAAGCTGCACTGCTTTCTAATGCTGATTGCTTTGGAGGAGGAAGATACCTGATTTCACACACCACATGTACACTCAAAATAATTGCCATCCTGCCAGGGGACTTGTCTACTGCATAGTGTACATTATTTATTAAGAATGATTTCTCTCTCTCCAGTAATTATTAAAACTCCAACATTTACTACCAGAGGCTATACATTTGTCATATTTATATTTATTCGTGCTTTACAAGGAAAATATAATATCTTCCATAGCATTTTAGTTCTTTATTGGCAATGGTTATGATAAAATTATTTACAATTCCAAAGTATCTAAAAAGAACATAATCATCACTAAAGTAAAATTAAACAAAACAAAACACAGTTAAAATATGCCACAAATGAATTTCTGTGTAGCAGCAAAAGCAAAATGTGTTTAAGTCTGTCTTACAGGAGACGGAATTTTCCTAGAAATCAAGCTGCTGGCATGAGTATGCCTATGTGAAGAGGAGCAACTTGTCTTGTTTTTTGCAGTATTGCACACAAATCTGAGCCATCCTACTTGAAAGCTTTGCAAAATTTATTACCTAAAGATACTCTAAAGGTTGGCAATGCTTGAGGTGCTGAATCCAAGTGTAAGAAAAGACTTTTATGGAAAAATCATTCTGGGTGACAGGGAGTGACCTCATCTCACACAGACTCTGCATTTTCCATTCTGCTGAGAACAGATCATCAAGTCAGACTAACTGACATAGTCAAAGTATTAGCAGAGCTGAATATCATACCAGTCCTGCTAATGCCTTCCACAGGTCAGCTCTAAACAAAGATGAGTCATGCAACCACAAGCATTTATTCTGCATTTCTGCCAAGCCACAGATGATTTTCTGTGGATGATCTTATGAAATATCCTTTTTTATTTCCTTAGTACTTCATTAAATTTGACACATTCTAGGTGATTGTCTTGCACAGAACTTAAATTAACCTTTCTGCAACATGAGAAGAAAATTCAAGGATAGGAAATACATATGGAAATGTGATGTAATTCACACAACACAATGTCTGGAGTAGCTGAAATTTGCATATTATGATGAAAAACAGGTATAACTGTTCCCTATAGGCAATTGGGATTCTGTCATCAATTCCTTTCACTGAAGTACTGCTGCCAGTATTTGTTGCCCTCCTTCATCTCTCCTACACAGGGTGTATGCAATGATTACTCAGCATTACAACTCAACCTGTCTGATGGTTAGTGGGATTATGCATACTGTGCAAGTGCTGTGAAGCTTAGATTTACAGATCCTGGTGAGTCAGCTGGCCCTCAGCTGGAGTTGCTGTTGGTTTAACATTATTTAGATGTATGCTTTGCAGCTTCTCCTAATGTTTCTCATAATGTATGTTTTAGCAGTTTCTCATCTGTTTCTCATAATGTGAAATAATGTGTCTGACTAAACTAATAAGGGAATGTGGAGGATGCCTGAACACAATCTGCCAGCCCTGACTCTTCTCCCACACATTACCATCCTTTCATTCAGCTTCTTTTTGAGTGGGTGGGTGGAAAAAAAAAAAAGCATTATGAAAATATTAAAAATCAATTAAGAAAATAAATTAAAACATTTGAATGAATGGTGTGTCCAGAGTTCTTCAGTAATGCTGAATATATCTGGTAACTGGTTATACATTTAGCTGGACTCACCATCTCATGAAATTGCTACATTTGGTGACATCCATCCATTTACATCTTCCATTTACAGTTTGTCTTCTCTCTCATACATTGAAATCAAATGTCTGTGCTCTGTAGGAGGCACAGCTGGCACCAAGAGACTACTGCATGGCTACAGACATTTCCTCAAACAGCTGTAATCACACAAGTGGTCTACAGATTGCAAATCCTCTGGTTCATGTAGTTTCTCCCCTGTCTGCCTGTCAAACACCAAGCTCATCTACATTCTCACATGAGTAAACCACTACATGGAGAGAAAAGGCTGAACACTGGATGAGTGATGAGTGCCATCCTTTTGATTCTGTATTTTCCACTCAGTTGTGTTGCAGTGGTCAAGGCTTGGAAATGGCACTTTATTATTCTTTAAAGAGATACTATGAGAGAAAACTTTTACAACATTGTGCTTAAGCATTTTGGTTTCAGCTGCTTGTGTTGCCTGTTCTTTCAAGTGTAAGGTGGTCAAATGTTGTGTGATAGGGGATAGTTCAGTTGTGCAATTTTACTCAGTCTTCAGAGACCTCTTCCCCTGGCTGACCAACAGTAGGACACTGCCAAATCTCGCTCAGGGATGAGAAACATTGCTGAAGCCCAAATGTGATTGAACAAAGGGAGTTTGCAAAAAACTCACAATTTGCAGGATTCGCATTCTACTTAAGATAGAAAAATGCTGAAAAGACAGAACAAGAGAAAAGGAGAAATGACACAAATAATTGGGAATAGGCTACAATACTTATTTTTATGTTGCAGATAGGAAAGAGCAAAGAAAGGAAAGAAAACACCTAACAGGAATAAACAACAACTCTGAATATTTTGAAGTCTGCCCATCACTAACTCAGGACAGATTCATTTTCAATGACCACAACTTCAAGCAATGCCAAAAACCTTAAGGCCAGGCAGAGATAGTCACATAAACCAATACCAACTTTTATTTTTTCACCTGTCAGAGGAGATGTCAGAGATATGGTTGTAAGTGTTCATCTAGGGATATGGTTGTAAGCAACCATTCTAGGGGCACATCTTCCTTGTAGTAGTATGATTCTAATGCAGTGGGGTCTGCCTGTGTCACTTCTATTCCTCCGGGTTTTTGTACATTTTATATAGAAATCTTCACAGAGGTTTTCAGGGTCCTTTGGTAGGGAAGAACCCTAATTCTGGTATCTACCTCAACTTGTGCAAAAATACCTGAACTGCTGTGTAATATGTGTTTTGCCAAGCTTAAAACCCAGTGGGAACCAACG
Source organism: Rhipidura dahli (assembly GCA_013399225.1). Lineage (NCBI taxonomy): Eukaryota > Metazoa > Chordata > Aves > Passeriformes > Rhipiduridae > Rhipidura > Rhipidura dahli. The sequence continues at coordinate 521,236 of VXAC01002062.1, forward strand.
TTCCCTCTTTGAAAGAAGGTGGTAACAGGCAAGGTCATACGCAAGTTAGGGATCTTCCAACTGGAATGTCAGTGACAGTCACCACTGTAATCATCATCACCATGTTTATTGTTCTTGAAGTCTGAAGAATGATATGTAAAACCAAATTCTGTTCTATTTCTGTATCATTACCATTAAAGAGAGTTCTTAAATGACCTGCATTTACTGTACGATTAAAAATTATTTCCTACTAGATAAAACACAGGGGTTGAATCTGGAAATGCAAATATTAATTTTGTCCATTGAAGCAATCAAATCTTAAATATCTATAAAGACTGACAAAGTTAGTAGCACTACTAACACAAAGTATTAAAACTAGATAAAAGTAACAGAAGTGGTTGGAAAAAATCAGTCTTTCTCTTCCTGCATTGGTCCAATCCTAGAGTAAACAACTGAGTTGCCTTAATTTCTAAAGTACAAGAAATACACAGGTAATGATGTGGCTGGCAAAAATGTGTTCATATTCAAACCAGCCTCCAGAGTCTCTTAGAAGAGTTTGTACCTCTATTCTTGCGGAGGTGTCCTTACTTCAGTGTTTGTGGGGCAAAGTTGTAGCTCACAGAGATTACTGGGTCTATAAGACAGGAAAAGCACAGGGAAGAAAGTCACTGCACTCATTCTTTGAAATTGTGTGCTGAGAAACACTTTGTCTTCTTAAATTTCATGCAGCCAACAACCAAATCCTTGTTGCATAAGATAAGGCATTAGGGTATGTGTTGGGGTTTCATCTGTTCTAAAGGGTTGGCTTTTTTGTTACTACAGGACAGAAAATTTTATTTTTGGAAAGATAAGAATGACTTCCTCGCTTTATATAGCATAGATTTTACAGCTAAGTAATCAAATGGTATTTGTCTACAGAGGTAGTAATACACTATGGGCCCACAGAACATCACAATTTTGTGGTAATATCGAAACAGGGTTCTACCTCGTTAAATGAAACATTTTGACTTTTTGAAACAGAATTTCAGTTTTCAGAACGACTTTCTACTGAAACATTTCAAATTTCCACAGTCCATCAAAAGTTGAATTAAAACCAAGTTCTGAAATTATGATCTTCTGGTGGAAGGGAATTTGTTTAGGGCACTTTTTTCTGTGAAAGGGAAAAACCTTAATCACCCAAAGCCACCAAGCAGCTGCTTAGTTTATCTTAGTTTGACAGCTCAAAAAAACATCTGCAGTCCCACTTCTTTCTTACACCAAAGAGGGAGCTATGAAAGCTCATCATGATGATAAGTTTTCTGACCTGATTCCTATCCTGCCTCGTTCACTAGCCCTCATGTGGTAACCCAGCACTAAACCACGCACTAAAACAGGCTGTAGTCCTACAGCAAGAAGTCTGTCAAGGACTGTAGTTAGTGACAATTTGGTGCATAATTTGTATTACAGATTGAGCTACCCTTGTTGTCAGATAGATCTTGTGTGTGCAATTATGTTTGCAGTCTTGCATAATACAGTTTTCCTTGTAATTGTCAGGTTATTAGCACAGTGTTTTAATTTTGCTTTCTCCCAATTATTTGCATGATTCTTAATTGGAAGTCATTAGCATATGTAAATACTCCATTTCCATGGTGTTTTGCAGCATGAGCTCATTGTGTTGAATTAATTTGCTAGCTAAATAATCCTAAATGTTAAAAGAAAATCAATGTGTACATACAGTGTATGAATATATATCTAAATATACAGGAAAATTGTACACAATATCTTTTGTACATTGTTTAAAATGAGTTAAATAGAACCTGTCTACCTTCAATACTTTCTAAATATATTTACTTTATTCCATAATTGACTATTGGAATCCCATTCACACACACAAAGAATAATATCTAAATTGCTTCCTTTTCAACAGAATTAAATTACTTTCATATTGTAACATGTATTATTGTTTGGCAGCTGAAGAAGGTACTTAACAAGGCAACATTTACCAAAGGTTAACACAGATGCCTCCCATTCAGAATTGAGTGAAAAACTACTGTAGAAACATGAAATCTTGGTTGAAATAGGACTTTCTAAAGGAAACCACAAAAGAAGGGTTTAGCTTAGAGCTTGTTTCTTAGAGCTGATAGATTAGTTTTATGTTCTTTTAATAGAACGTGTGATTCCTTTTGGCCATTCAAAGTAAGGAAAAAACAGCTCTATTAGCCAGGTTTTATTGTTTAAACTTGTTCCTCATCATTAACACTACATGCAGTAGATTTTGTGCTTACAGGGAGCTTTACGTTGACAGGCTGTTTTTTAGGGTTCCAGACAAGTTAGGACACTAAGTGGTCTGTAGGTGCATGACCTTGGCATGTGACATCAGAATGCAGCTGATCTGCAGAATGGGCATGAAATATTAACAGAGATGCTCGAGAAATTAATTGGTTGATTTTGCATAAGGAAATGCTAGAAGAGCTGTAGTTTATGAGTCTTCAGATAACACAAAGGATTAAGACTGTTACCAGAAAACTGTCACCAGAAAACTGTCACTCATAGGTGTCTACATAGACAAACACTCCAGCAGATCAAGGGACATGTGACAGCATTCTTACTAAAGTAAAATAGGGGGAGAGGAGGAGAGAGAGAAGAAGAGGAAGAGAGAGAGAAGAAGAGGAGGAGGAGTATTGGTTTGAAAACAAACCAGTGGGAGATCATAAGTCAAGATTGAAATTAATAGAAAAAATTAGAAACAAGCAAAATAGTATGAGGAAAAAAGCACAGACAAAGTCAGATACAACCTGATACCCTATTCGGGTGGTGTCAGCAGTCCAAAGGAAGTGGTCCAGTTGAAGCCATGATCTGCAAGGTCCAGTCTCCAGCTGAACGTCCGTGGTGGCTCTTGTCCTCTGGTCACCCAGCAGACAGGCCTGAGGCCAGGCAGTTCTAAGGGCAGCTTATATCCAGGTGAAAATGCCCAGCTCCTCCCTCCTGGGTGGAGCATCTCACAAAAGGATGGGACAAGTCCATGAGTCATGGGGTGGTTTCTTGATGGCCCATTGTCTGTTATCAGGGGTGGGTCGTTAGCAGGTGATAACAGCTAATGGCCCACAGCTGGTGGTAATAGAATACTTAAATACATCTATTTCTAACCTAGGACAAAGAGAAGAGAAGAGAAAAGAAACAAAGATATTCATTCCTATTATTAGTCCATTTACCTTTGTGAAAGAAACCTCTTTCTGATATGACTTTCCTCTAAACCTACCCAAAATTGCTTAGCTCTATTGGTGATTTAGAGGTAGTCTGTCTGTAATTTGTATACTCTGATGAAACTCAACTGCTCTTGGCTGAGGTTTTCATCCATCAAAATTTGTTTAGGTAGAATAGAAACTGACCACATCATTTTTTTCCCTGTAAAGCAGTGGTAGTATAATTGGATTTACAGCTCATCCAGCCTCCCACATGTTCTTTGAGGAGAGCAAGACAAGCTATTTTATCCTGTCATATGTATCTTTCTACCATGCTGGGGAATGGTACCCACTGGTTTAATACATGAGGTTTATTTCATGATATGCTCTCCGTAGGAAGTACACCTATGCCACAATTGTTTAAAGAGCAATGGTATTTAAAGGTCTACCTCATAAAACGTCCCCATATATTTTGCATTAACCTTTAAAGATCTCCCCCTACCCACCTCAGTTACTAACCTTGTTGCAGCCTAATTATTTGCCAGATCTAGTCAGACAAAAGTTTTTCACAATTCTCCTAATAGAGTCAAAGAAAAATAAGGCAATCCAAAAAGAAAAAAAAGGTCATTTTCAACTATTTTTTTAAAAAAAACTATCTGGCTTCAGGATGGTGTTGGCACGTGCTACAAAATTCAAAGCAATTGTTTTGTAATAAATAGCATGAGAAATTTGCCACACTGTGATATTTCAAGGTATAGAACCTCTAGTCCCTATTTGCCCTCATTCCAGAAATAAGTCCCTGGAAAGATTTTTTTTCATCTATTTATTTATTTATAGACAGATAAATGGGACATTGTTCTATTTATTCTTCAGAAAGTGAATGAGGCATTTCCACAGCTTTTTCTTTCGTTTCTTTTGCTAATATACTTATTAACTTACGCATTTCCCTCTTGTACATTCAACTAGCTCTATCTGAGAAGATAAGGTTTTAAAGATTCTTCACAGCTTTTTATTCTTGGCCTTCTCTCCTCTGCAGCACCCCTTTCTAACCTAACTAGTAACAGCACTCAACTACCAGTTCTGTAGTCCTCTGATGTCAAATTACTGTTTTATTTCTCTTTGCCAAATCCTGTCTCTAGTCATTCACTGGAGACTCCTTGGCTGTCTCCCAGGCTTTCAAACTGAATATCCCAACACTATCTAAAACAGACTATATTAAAATGAAATTACTTCCCTCACTTCACCAAAACTTAGCCTGCCCTTTCCCTTTTCTCCTATTTCAAATACATTTATGATCTTGCTGCTCATTCAGCTTCAGAAATAATTTTGTGCTTGATACTTCTTTCATGCTTAGTTTCAAGCCTCAGTTTTCTTCTCTTCAGTATCTCAAAAATCTGTTTTATCTTGTTGCCTGAATATAGAGTTGGAGTCTTTGTCCAGAATTTGCATTAATCAAGATAAGAAACCACTGATCTCTCTTTCTTTGTCTTGTAGCCTACATTCTGCTTAAGAAAGGATTTTCTTAGCTTTATTAAGGCAAGGAAAGGCTTCTTGAGGCATCCTCACCAACAGGACAGATTCTACCACTTCCTTCTCTGGATTTCTGGACCTTTAAATCAACCTTTCTCCTCTATCCCACATCTACATTTCTCCTCTTCATTTTCCCACTGAAACCCACTACATTGCTCCTTCACATCACCTTCTTGCCTTTTCATTTCCCCATGTCCTATTAACACCCATTCCTGCATAGATTGAGTAGTCACACTTCTGCCTTTGCACAATTCTTTTAAAGGTGTTCCAAGGTACGGCTATACAAATTATCATCTATCTTAGCTTTCAGGGTGGGTCTGATTTGTGATTTTTTTATTTATATTGAAAATTTTTTAAAAGAATCAACATAGTAAACATACTTTATGTGTTTAAAAGTATTGAAGATATTGTTATTGCTTGACAAGCAGGTAATTATTATTTACATTTTATTTCAGAAGCATCTTAATAGCCTAGTATAGTTTAAACTGATGGGTGTAGAACTGAATACATTGCACCAACATTTTAAAATTAGAAGATAAATAAGGCTCTCCATTATCATCTAGATAAGCCTCAAAACAGTAATCACACATAGCCATTTTATAGGAATGAAAAAAGTTAATTTTCAGTTTTTATCAACGTTCTCTCACATTTAATCAACGCACTTCAAAATCTGTAAGACTATTTTCATTTTTAAGGGGAGTTTTTCTTTTATTCCTCTATATAGTTGCATTTTGAAGGTGATTTTTCTTGCATCTGCTATCCATCTTTCTTTTGATCATTACAAAAGTGTGACCTTGATCAAAATGTAGAGATTGGGCAATTGTTCTAGGAATCTGTAGTTTGAACAGTTAATATTATATTCAACTCTGTAAAAAATCCCAAATCTTTCACGCAAGTGAGGTTGCATAAGCCAAGAAACACATATCCCCACTACTTTCACTTTTATGATTTTGGAAACCATTAAATGGGAAAAAAAATTTGAAATGTAGCCAAGTAGTCAAGAAAAGAGGACTCTGTGTCTTTAAGCTGGGGAGAAAAATAAAACCCAATCATTCCAAATGTATTGCTTTAGTCATCTGGTTTCATTCTATTAATGACCTTTAACATCTGCAAAAATATTGTGAGAAGCTAATTTTGTTTGTACTGAGGTGGTGCAGAACAGTTTCTGGCTGTCAGTCTAGGATGTGCTATAAAATAAAATTGTCTTTCTGGGAGTCTGACAAAAACCTACTGTACAGATTCAGTTTATTTACAACAGTATGAAATGAAAAGAAAACAGAATTTTACAACAAGCCAACATTCAGAAAATGAATACTACTTACACATTTATATGTATTTTAGTAATAAGTTTTCAAGATATCCACTGAGATTAAGGGATCTATTTTGTATTTTGTGGTATTCCACAAAAATTTTAACCAGGGCAAAATATTTCTCTGCAAATGTTCTTCTCTAGAATTGTAATAACCTATTACCCTGATTTTAAACAGAGCCCTCCTTAAAACCCAGAGTTAGCTCAGGCACAATAGGCCTTTAATTAAACAGAAAGCCTTGCAGAGAAAAAACATCTGTCTCATGTCTTTGTATCACAGTCATAAAAAAAGGTGCAGCATGGTAGAAGGGAAGTAGTGTGAGACTGTTCCAGCAGACAGGGAGCATTTTACCTCCTCTCTCTCCTTCTAGTCCAGATAGGGAGGAGACAGAGGAGGGGTTGAAGAAAAATCAAAAATATCTTTGTATCGTTCTCTACCCTAAAAGGACAAATTGCAGCAGGTATCGCTGCAGATGGAAGGCTGGAGATTTGTTGGTGCCTACTCACTCCCCCACAAACACACACCCCACTGCCTTATCCTACCAGTGACTCTGGGGTCTCCCAGGCAGGCCCAGATCCTGTCCCCATTCAGTCTGCTGAAAGAGAAATATAAATACTTGGTCCAGTGCAGAAAACTACATTTTTGCTGGCCCGGAAGTGAAACACAACATCACCCATAGGAAAACTCATTTTATCCACTGGAAAAAAGAGTTAAAGCTAGTGACTTCAAGATGAAAAGAGAGTATGCCAGTAACAGTCTTTAAGTCTACCCCACATCAAACATTTTACCTGAGTTAATATGGTAAAAAATCCAATTTTTATCTGTTAAGGAATGGATATTCATTAAGAAAGACACTCAGATGACTACAACAGTCTTTTTTTCTCACTGTTTAAAGATGACCATAAAGTGACAGGTTGGGGGCAATCCCAGGCATGAATTAAATCATTGAGAGCCACCTTGTAGGGAAGGTTTTGGGCATTCTTGTGGTTGAAAATCTGGACACGAGCCAACAGTGGGTGCTCACTGCATCAAAAGAAGTGTGGCCAGCATGTCAAGGGGAAGGGATTCTGCCCCTCTACACTGTCCTTGTGAGACCCCATGTGGAGTGCTGCATCCAGCTCTGGGGGTCTCAGCACATGAAAGACGTGGATCTGCTGGAGCAGGTCCAGAGGAGGGCCACAAATATGATCAAGGGTCTGGAGAATGCCTCCCACAAAGATAGGCTAAGAGAGCTGGGATTGTTCAGCATGGAGAAAAGATGGCTCTGGGGAGACCTCGCTGGACCTTCCAGTACCTTAAGGGGGCTTTTAAAAAGGAAGGAGATGTACTTTTTAAACAGTCCAATAGTGAAAAGACAAGGGGCAATGGTTTTAAACAGAAAGAGGGAAGGTTTAGAACAGATGTTAGAAGAAATACTTCAGTCAAACACCCTTCCCAGGAAGGTGGGGGGCCAGGTTGGATGTTGTTGGAACCCTGGGTTCATAGATGTGGCCCTGGGCAACCTTATCTAGTGAGTGACAATACTGCTCATGGCAAGGAGATTGGTATGAGATGATCTTTAATCTTCCTTCCAACACAAACTATTCAATGACATCCTGATGCATTATTTTCTGTAGGGCTGACTACAGTCTGAGGACTTCTATGAACAATATATAACCCCTTTGCCTTTAGATCAGCTCAGTTCTTCTCAAATTCCCTAAATTATCCAGAACTAAACAAGAAATTTTCTTCTCAATTCATAGATTGACCAGAATACTAAATATCAATAAAGGCAAAGAGGCACAGCAAATTGCATGACTTAGAAAATAACAATGGCATTGCATAGTATAAAACCAAAACCAGCACTCTGCAAAGTCTGTTTTTCAGCTGAATTTTATTCATTATCTGAATTCCACATTAAATATTAAGTCAAGAACAAATTATGCATTTCTCAGTGCATAATCTGGGGATTCATGCCTAAAACGACATTGATGTTTTCCTTACACAGAATCACACAGAATCACAGAATTCCCAGGTTGGAAGAGACCTTCAAGATCATCGAGTCCAACCTCTGTCCTAATACCTCAACTAAACTAAACGATGGCACCGAGCGCCACGTCCAATCTCTTTTTAAACACGTCTAGGGATGGTGACTCCACCACCTCCCCAGGCAGACCATTCCAGTATTTTATGACTCTTTCTGTAAAAAAGTTTCTCCTAATGTCTAACCTAAATTTCCCTTGGCACATGACTTTGGTGAAATATTCACTAGAATCCTGTGCTGTCCACAAGTTTTGAGGAACACTGAAAACTTGGAGAGAAAGCAGAAAATAACTGCAAAAATTATTTGATGCCTAGATAAATTGTCTTGTAGTCAATGTTTAAAAGTCTGATTTAAAAAAAAAATAGTAATTATGTGGCCAGAATTTCTTGACAAATAAATTAATATGGGTGATTTTTTCCAAAATGTGCTGCATTAAATGCTTGGACCAAGAGAAATGGTAACCTCACCATTTATTATGTCATCTACCCATCAGAACAGAATTCTGAACAGGCTGTTTTTAAACTATTTTTTCTAAATAGCTTCACCAAAAACATTCATATATGGCTTATTTCTTTATGACTATATTCTGTGGCTTTATATGGCCTCTACATTATTTTGAGGAGGAGGAATTTAGTATGGTCTCTTGTTTACTTTGTAAAAGACAGCTTTCTATGCAGTTCAAGTTGAGGTATCTTATTTTTCACCTTCCCAGATCAAAATGTCACTGATCTTTGGTATAGCAAAACCCTTTGACACAGTAACACTTTGAATAAACGGAAGATAAGGCCCATGACTGCTAATTAGAGAAGCAGATGCTTTCAATATCCTTGTGTTAGCCTGGCATGGTTTTTCTAGGATATTGAATATAGCGGCTTTTCTAATTAGTACACTGAGTTGATTATGTAAATTACATGCATCCCATCTTGTTTAAAACAAGTGGTACGGACATATATAATCAACAGCTTCAGGGAAAATCATGCTGATCCAAAAGGATAGGTGCCTAGCACATAGAACCTAACACATACTTTTGCCGTCTAAAGCAACAAAAGCACAAAACACTGTAGGACATAAAAATGTTTACAAAACCCACTAGAGATTAAAGATGGAAACCTGGAGTCAAGCAATCAAACATAAATGTTTTTGATGCGGTTCTCAAAATATATATGGTAAATAAAAGAGACTAAAACTGGAAATACATGAACCAAAATCATTATAACAGAAATAAATTATAGTTAATGGGGAAAATAAAGACAAAGTAGGCTATTTTATTCATTGCATTTTGTTTTGTCAATAATGCTTAGGGAAGGCATGAAGTAAGTGAATAATAGCATCCTTCCCATTGATGTTAAACTGCACCGTGGAACTTCATTCCTCTGTCATACTGTTTTACACAGTGACTCTGCCCATCCTGAGCTACAGAGAACCATTCAGCAACACCTCTCTTGGTGACTCTAGTCCTGAAGAAACTACAACCCAGAACTGGTTCTCAGCTGTGGGGTCTTTTGTCTACTGTTTAGCACAAGTCTGACTTAGTGATCTAAAGTTCCAGTAGAATGCAGAATATGAATATGAATAAATATGAATATGAATATAAATATGAATATGAATATGAATAAAACGACACAGTAACAATGACATATGGATTTTGCCAGGTATAAGAACAATTAGCAAGAACCTATGCTATTCTTATTATATTTTCAGGAGGTAAGACTGAAAAGTTAAATTGAGAACCAGAAGCTAATATTCTCTTTACAGTATTGGTTATTCTACATATTTTGCATTTGTTATTCTCACGCTGCCTTCAGGACTCTAACATCAATAAAGTAGACAAAGCCTGAATGCATTTCTCTTTTCCATAAACCATATGAAATTCTGTCAGTCAAAGGATTTTTCAAATATTCCCTGTGTTTGAAGGAAATGGGAATAATGAATTATTAAAAGTTTTAATTACTATGTTGTATTACAAATACTTTGTCTTTTGTTCCTTCTTTTGTATAATATTTAACTTTGCTTAAAATATTTGTAATGGTAATATTATGCCATGAAACTAAAGAGTTCCTTCAAGCCTTCTGTAATTAAAATTTCAACCTTATTCGATTATTTAGTGTTCATCCTCTAAACATTTTTGAAGCCTCTTTATTCTATCAAAATCAATACAACCAAACATTCTAAGAACTATACAGAAATCTCATGTACTTGTAGGTTTCAAAGCTTGATCTGTGCTCCTTCCACCTTGCTTTAGCATAGACATAAACATGTTCTGTTTATAAAACTGTTTTGGGTGCCAAAATTCCTTTTTTTCCCCCAGAAATTATTTTCCAGTTGAAAAACATGCTTTTTATTTTATAGTATTCTAGTCTGGGATCATTTCCTGAATAACTTATCTGTTATCTGGGCAATTAGCAAGAAACTGTTCTACAGCATCTACTAGTCTGCCAAATAGGTTCTTGCTTTGCACATTCTCTCAGTGATTATCTTTAGTAGCTTCCTTTTTGAAGATTCCTTTGCAGACTTCTTGACAGAGCTCCCAGGACTTCAAAAACCGTATTAATGAGTCAGTGTGTAGGCTGAGGAAGACAGTACAACCACTCTTTCTTCATGTAACCTTGCTGGTGGTTTTGGCAGCTCAGATCCATCCAGTTGCAGACAATCACACTGAAACACTAAATGATGGGAGAGAAAAGGCTACAAAAGATAACCCACAGACAAAGGTCAGTGGGGTTGCCTCTTTAGTCATTTCCTTTACTTTGGAAGCAACACACCTACAGAAGCCTGGTTAATGCACAGATGCTGCTTGCAAGGCCTATCAAAAAGCGAAGCTTTTTGGTGATTGCTTGTAACTTGTTTCTCTAAGCATTAAACAAAGATCATTGTTATATATATTGTGCATCACCTGCTTCAGTAATATTAATTTAAAAACAAAGATAAATATATTTTAAAATAAATATATTTTAAAAATGAGGGAAGGCATTCTAGATATAACAAAAAAATATAGAATCAAATATCACACCACCTTCTGGGAAGGAAAAAGTAACACGTAGATGTGCAGATATGCAGTCCATGTGGGTAGTAACATTTTTTGGTATATTAATATTTTTAGGAAACAAGCCTTTTCTTTCAGTCTGGTACAGCAAGTAACATTTTCAGAAAGATCCAGTAGGAGTTGGAGCAGTCAGCCAATTATTCAGGCCAAAAGAAAAGAACTTATACTCACATGCAAGCCTCTCAGGAGCCGTGGTGTTTAGATGGCAGTTGCAGGGGGTTTTCTTCCAGTGTACCTTGTGTGGGGTGGAGACATTCAAGAAAAGTGGAAAAATGAAATGGACCAACTCCACAATGCCAATGACTTTATATGATAAAAACTAGGAGATAAGTGAAAAAAAACCCTATTAAAACTTGACTCAAAACTCAAATTTAATACTCATTATCAACTTCCAAGTGAGAGAGGTGGGAAAGAGATGAAAATTTTACTCAATAGTCTGAGAACAGCTGAGTCTGCCCACACGACCTCTGTAACCCTGAGCAACCTTTCAGAGATGAGCTCTTTCTTCCAGTCCCACCTCCACCCTGTAGAGAATATCACTATAAATCCACTTAGCTCAGTACAAGCCTCATACATTTTTCAGCTACAATTCCAAAGAAGCATATGAGATTTCATATGACTTGCTGTTATCTGTCACAGGAATAGGATGTTGCCGGTCATAGACTATGATGCAAGAGGACAATTCTGCCCATCTAGGCCAAGAAATCCTGGCCATTGTTAAAATGCCCAAATAACCTACGGTCATAATTTATTTACTATTGGAAAAGGAATAGAAGCTTATAAGGGAAATTTTGTAACAAATGTTGAGATTTATCATGGATCCCCTTCACTGATAAATCATCCAAATTTTAAAAAAATAATTAACTGAAGCTTGTAATTAGTCAGAGCATCTCTCATGGCAGCTGGAGTGGCATGCAAAATGGGTAAGTGAAAGTATCCTCCTGCTGAATAGTATTGGGAAGAGTAAAACTTATGAATTTTAACTACAGGAATGTGTGAAGAGCAGGACAGGATAGGCAGGAAGATTATTCATGTTCTAGTGATAATGTATGCCACAAGAAGGATTTTTCTGTAGGTTCATCTAAAACTATATCTAGTTTGCCTATAAGGATGTTTCCTAGAGAGCCAATCAGAAATGTTTATAAATCAATGGAAGAACCGTCATGGGCTTCATAAATAAGAGGTCCAACTCGGATGGCCATGATGAAATCTATAGCAATACTTAGAGTATAAAAAAGGGAAGACACTTGAGTACACTGGTAGCTGATGGAACTCAGTTCAAACAGAAAAGCAGACCTTGAACTGAGCAAAACTTTGATCACTGATCTCGAGGATCAAACTCTTGTAAGTGTAGCCAATGCTGTTTCCCAGGAGCTGAGCTCTCTTCTGTTTGAACAGTGTGACATCACGATAACATTTGAGGAAGCCTATTCCCAGTCTCCTACCAATATTTTTTTTATCGAAAGCTACTTCTATTTTTCCCACACCAAATGAAAAATATTATTTATTGTAATTTTTACTTTATCACATGTGCTTTATTTCCAGCAGACAACTGAGTGTTCAACATTTTAACATTGACAATTTCTGACATTTTAATTATCCATGTTATTAATTCTAATAACAATGCTTTAATGATGAGTATTTATTATACACAAAGTCATGCTGCTTCATTAGGGACAGGAAAGGAAGAGGCATCTTAGAAAAATCTAGTTGTTAACACACCTTCTGAGAAATTTTGTTCAATTACTAGTAGCAAAACAGTGACAGGAGGGATTTGAGGGATGTATATTGGACATTTCCTCCTTCTGTGTGTTCTTCAAAGGTGAAGACACCTTTTCTGTCATCAACATGATGAGTATAGCTCTGAGTGACAGAAATGCAGTGGATTTTATAGCCAGAAATATTGGCACCTGTGGACTTCTGATGATCTAAGTTTAGACTTGCTGGTAGTGAGGTGTCACCACCTGATGGATTTAGTCCTTGATCATGGAGATAATGTTTTCCTGGCCCAATGCAGTGTCATGAAAGAATATCCAAATGAACTCTGAGGCAGACTAGGAACAAGAAGCAGAACAGCACCCTTAATATGTTACTCCTTTTTCTCCTCCACGTATGAGTCTACACACAGTAGTGTCAGTCTAATAAATATAATAAGCTGCTCAACAAGATCCTAAATCTACAGCAGATTCATCCTTGAAGCTGTGAAATTTGGGGCATATGGAAAAGGTACAAATGGTTTACAATCGATTCTCCACCAACAAGAATAAATTCTATGCCTGTGTAGGCAGATGTACCCCTGGGGAAGGATGTGGGAAATACCCTTCTGTAGTATGCAGAAACACTTTTATTTCCAAATGTCAGTTGTTTATTTTGTCTATGCAAAGTCAGAAAAAATCTGGGTGCATAAGTCACTGGGTAAAGTGCGAGCAAGGTACTGAAATAATCATAGGGGTTTTTAGGTGTCTTCAAAATTCAACTCCACACTATGAATACAAGACAGGAAAATACACGGCCCTACTTTATTAAAATCTTGTGCTCATAAAGTGGAAGCTGCTTCCATGTCCAGTAGAGTCCTTGGGACTGCATCCAAGGTGGCCTCTAGCAGAACATGGGCTCAGACTGAGACAGATATTATTTCTTTACAGCAACCCCTTTCTTAAATCATCTTGCTTTTCTAAAACATTGTTACATCTTTGTTCAGTTTATGTTTTGCTACAGTATGTGTCAGAGTAAGGCCAACAACGTTTTTCAAAATGCTGCAAGTAGTGGATTTCTCCCTTTATTTCAGGAATGTGTTTCATCAGCTCTAGTTCCATTGTCCAGTTTGAAACTAATATGATTTTTCAAACCACAGAACCTTTTCAGGTAAGAACCAGATGAAAGTGCACATCCTGTATATTTTAGTGACTATACAGGTTTTTCTTATGTTCTCTAATATTTCATATTCTGAAAATAGTCTGATAGTCTAGTGCTAAAGAAATTAATAACTTGCACTTCTATTATGCTGTCTCTGAGGCTATCTCAAAATCAATATCAAATCAACACATACAACTTAATATTAGAAACAAAAAACTGCTTTTCTGAGTTTGAAAACTCAACAGCAGGAAAAGAAGGTAGGTAAGTTTGATCCTAATTTAGATATTGCAAATATACAAAACATATTGATTAACTAGTTAATCTAATTTATGCACTTCAAAAACAAAGGTGAAACATACACAGAAGAGAATCGAGTAACTTGCTGTTGAAGACCTATGTCAGGACAAAGAAGTCCTGGAATAAACCCTAGTCAACCCAACTGCTAGTGTTTAAATTAGAAGACATTTCCCTTGGATGTAGAGTGAGCACAAACAGACCTGGATATTTTGATGTGCAAGGCTATAGTTTAACCTGGATTTGAGTTTCCAGTAAATGTAATAGGCCAAGAGGTTTCATATCCAGCACTCCATTTGACCCGCCTATGATGGCAGCCAAAAGTGATGGTTGTAAAAGGACCTGTATGACAGAAAGCCACAGCGCTATTCCAATCTCCCATGGATGAATATCTCCTTCACAGTGATGACAGGTGGTGTTGGTAGTCTTTATGGATGCATCAAAGATTTAATGATATGGAAGTTTCACCACTGTGGTGTTCTGATGCGCTGGCTAATGAGAAATCTCTGTTGGAGCTTGAAATTAAGTGAGTGTTTAACAGGCAAAGCAATAAACAGAGAGGTTGAAAGGCAGAGTGAAAGAAACATGTCTGCTCTCCTCTTTTTGCTAATGAAAGCTCTGACTCACCAGCAAGACTGTGCCAGTAAAGCACTGGCACAGATACCAGTGTGTGTCACCTCTAGACAGACAGCACTGAAAACTGGATCTCTTTACAGTTAATCTTTTCTCTAGGGTGGAGACATGATAAATTTTGAGTAGTCCTTGGATAGTTTGTACTCTGAGGCTCACTCCAGACCATTTTCAAATGCCAATTTGGATCATCACAATGGAACAGCCTTGTTAGAAATTACCTAATGAAAATGCCATGAAAATGAAGGCTTCTTACATATACGAAAGTGGAAAGTCAAAATATAAGGATTTCCAAAATACTATTCCTTTTTTAAATCATTTATTTTTGTCTAGATAAGAATTTTAGGAGTAAAAATTTAACGTAATATTTTTCTAAAATCCTTGATGCTTCACTTTTTTCTTTAAAAATTAATTGCAGTGTAGTGTTAAGCTAGTAACGGCATAAGTGCACAATAGTGAATTTCTTTTTTGAATTTCTGCGTGTTTGGTTTATAAGTGTTATGTTTTGGAATAAAACCAGAAAAAGTTGTTCTTGGACATGCTAAAGCAGTCTATTCCATAAACACAGAAAGCTGAACTAAGACTTAAAATCTTTTGTCTCCGTTCATTTAATGAATGAACTCTTAAATTTAGGAGGTGTAGAGTTATGTCTGACCTCAGGGTCACAATTTTTTCCTTATTTTTAATATCTTCTTCTTTGTATCTATAAAATACTGCTACTTATAGTTCTCTAACTAGTCCAGGGAAGTTTAGTAGCATGTAGAATCATAGAATCATGGAAAGATTGGTTGGAAAAGATCTCTAAGATCATCCAGTTCAACCACCATGTTCACCACTAAAACTTGTCCCCCCATACATGTTTTCTGAACACATAACCTTTGTCTGAATATGTCTTATAAATATGTATAGATATATACGTCTTTAAGAATCCTTTTGTTCTGTAAGTACTAAAGGATTCTAAAAAATTGGCTGCAGAATCTTTTAAGTTTATGTAGATGACTACTGATATAAGTCTACATCCAGTAAAGAATGCCTCAGCTAGAAATTATGATCTGAAAAAAACCTCAGTGAGCTACCACCTGATACCAGGATTGCCTAATCTTTCTCTTTCATGTAAATTTCCCTTGAAACCAGGCCATCAGGCCTGCTTTATACTGAATAGTTCTACATCTAGAACACTCTTGTTCTAGAAACCAGAGATTTTTCTAAGTCTCCTGAACATCTTCACTCAGAAATTATTTTCAGGAAAGGACAGATAAGCCCAAAACATGATTTCCTGGTCAGTTTTGCTTTTGGCGCTTCCCATAGCATAGGACCCACCTAAATTTCAGCCTTTCAGCCTTGTTTAACATGGCTTACATCTGAATTCTCCACTTGGAGCACACTCTAAGTCTACCCCATCACTCACCCAGGGTAAAATTACACCCTTCTACCATGGCTCAATATTCCAACAGAGTCTCAGTTATGAAAATATACATTTTTCAGTGTGTAGGTGTGCACTACAAGATACAGAAGAGAGCATTTCTTCTGAGGTCGACCCCTACAGAAAAAGACCTGCTCATACTACAACAAATTTGTGATTTAACATACTACAGATCCACCTTCCTCAAGAACAGGGTTCCCTCGAAATTATAAGTCCAGTGCACTCAGACACCTTGAATGACACTCCAGCTAAAAACACAGTCATGATGTGTCAAAAGCCAACTCACAGTGTTGCTGTAGCTAAAAAGGGGCTTTAAATGAAATAGAACTTGTATTATTGAGAATGGGATTCCTAGGAGCTTATTCTTGCACAGTATAAACTCTTAAATACTTGTTGATAGCTGCAGCACTGAGGAATCTTTCTGTTGATATGTTGGACTATTACTACATTATTATTATTATTATTACATTATTATTACTACTACTATTATTAGGTCCTATTACTAGCTTGTTGAAATGAAACTGCTGGTAACATAAAGCCTTAAATATGAAACCAGTACAGGGTGACCTAAAGCCAGGATGACTCCATTGTGTTACCAAAAATCATATTCCAGCAAGGCCTGTCACATGTTTCTTGTGGGCATGAAGAAGATAATAACAATTTAATATCTAGAATTGTGGTACTGATCACAAAATGGCAGAAAGGCCTGGGCTGAAAGGTACCTTAAAGGTTCTACAGTTCCAATCCCTCTGACATGGACAGGGACACCTTTCATTGGACCAGGTTGCTGAGTCCCATCCAACTCGGCCTTGAACACTTCCAGGGATGGGTCATCCACAATTTCTCTGGAAAACCTGTTCCAGTGCCTCACCACCTTCACAGTAAAGAATTTCTTCCTAATAATTAATCCAAACCCACTCTCTTTCAGTTTCTATTCCAGCTTGTCTTGTAAATACCCTTGCAAACAGTCCCTCTTCATCTTTCTTGTAGACTCCCTTCAGGGACTGGAAGATCCCCATGAGGTCACCCTGCAGCCTTCTATTCTCCAGCCTGAACAACCCCAGCTCTCTCAGCCTTTCCTTGTAGAAGAGGTGCTCCATCCCTCCAGTCAAATTGGTGGCCTCCTCTGGCCTTGATCCAAAAGATCAATGTCTTTCCTGTGCTTAAGCCCCCAAAACTGAATGCTATAAAAGAACATTGCACTGATTTAAGGAGAGAAAATAATTAGTTCATCGTGGTCCTGTCTCTTCCACTGAAGAGAAGAGCACCCAGGAAGATCCCAAAATCTGGCTACCCAAAATATAAAATTACAGATCTCTGAGATGACTACACTAGAGGAGGACTTGCTGCTATTGAACTAATGGGTCACAGGTCTGTAAGCACTTTGCTACTTTCCAGAGAGTGATTGATCACCTAGTTCAGTAACAAATAGATGGCTGGAAAATGGTCTGTGCTTGGTTACATATACATAAAAGCTCATTGCCTACCAGGAACTTGGTCATAACGTCAAATGGCATTATAACTCTGATGGTTATGCTTCTTGCCCTACCCTGCCTTTTGTATCAACAAAACCAATTGATATATCAAGGCCACCTTAAGCAACCTGTCTTTTAAAAAGTCAAAGATTAAAAAACAAAGGCTGATCCTGGACCAAAAAGCAACAAATAATATTTAAAAAAAATAAAAAAACCCTAGAGCGAAAACTTAATGGATGTGTGGAGAAATTTCAGTTAATACTTTTATAAAGCTTTATAAATAATATTTTAAGGTTTCTAATTTTGAGGAAAGAAAATGCAAAATATAGTCATTGACAAAAGCAGGAGCTGTAAGGAATATTTTATTCTGCTAAACAAGTCTGAGCACCATTTTAGGTGAGTGTTAGTGTAAGAAAAAAGTAGGTTTTAGTTTAGATATAATTGGTACAGAGGTTGATTGGCAAATCAAGTTCCCATGGCAGGTGTCTTTGTATTAAAGCTGTTTCATACTAAGAATTAGATAATGGAAGAAGGGTTCTGCACTGAAGATGTATTTACTGATCATATTTTCAGGTGTATTAGGACTCTTTGCAACTTTCTATCTGAGGCTTGTGTTAAAGAGTTATCTGTAGCAGGTCAATGTAAAATCAACTTGTTTCCTCTATTATCATCATTTTCTGATAATTTTGCTTGAATTTGACTTTGCTATTAATTTCAATAATAATAAAAAACAATATTTCCCCTCTGCCACAAAATTTGTCTTATAGTCTTTTTCCCACATGTCCACCTGTGTTCTGACCCCAAGTTCCACCTTAGTCCAGGAAAAAATCTTTATGCCAGCTGGAGTTAACAAAACGTTTTCAACACAATGACTCAACAGAAACTGCCTTATTCATACATATTTTATACTCTGGGTAGAAGGATAACACAACAAAGCAGCTCAGCTTCTATAAAAAGAGTTTGAGGACCTAATTTTCCTGTTTGATAGTCCAGTTTTATGCCAGTAGAATTTCAGTAGAGTGCAGCATGAGTGACACCATGGTGAATCAGTCTCTGAGATTAAACACTCTGTGTGCAGATGCAGTGCCTAGGAGCTCTTCTATTTTCAAAACTTTTTATAATCAGGTTACCTAAGACTGTAAGACACAACATTTTTCATATTTCCAGTAGCCTACATATGCACAGATAGAGAGAAAAAAGCTATAAAGCACCAATAGCACTGATGTACTACCTCAACATTTTGAATATGTGATGTGTTGCCTAGTGGATCTTTTTTCCACAGGGTCCTAAACTAAATAAAACAAGCAAGCATCCAGTATAATCAGAGAACTTCAATTAATGGGAATTATCTGTAAAAAAGCAAAGTAGATTTTTTTCCTCCTTTTTCAGCTGATGGATAGCTTAAGCATTTAGGAAAAAAAAAAAAAATTTGGACAATCTTTCATCCCAATCCTGATGATAATGGGGCAGAAGAGGGTAGATAAAATGCTTAGCTTTGCAAGAAGAAGAAACAGTCCCCTTTTTTTTAAAGATATTAATTTCACTCTTCCATTTACAAATATTTCATAGTAGAAACACTCACCATTATGCAAGGATTAGGAGTATTATATGCAAGGATTAGGAGTATTATGTGTATACTATGATAAAAAATTAATTAGTAAGGAAGGCCTCTCTGCCTGTAGGCAAGCACTGATAGGAATCAGTGGCTGGCTCCTACCTATACCTTTCAGCTGACACTGATATGGTAAGAGCTAGCCTAAATGTTAAATATTTATCTCTTGGCTCTGTTTTGCCTCATTCAACTTGGATTTTTTCTTTATTACATGGAAGTCAGTGTTTGCAGAAGTGGGATTTATTTTTTGTTTGCTTTAATTTGTGGTGTTTTCACTTTTTAAAATGGCTGTCAGGCACAAGTGACTTACAGAGCAAAAACTGAGGAACAGTGCAGCAGAGAAGACTTGGAAGCTAAAGGGAAAGAGGTTTTGTTCTCTTTTGAAATGAATAACGAGTGCTGAAATTCTGATATCTCATTCTTGTGAAAAATTGCAATAGTCACCAGAAATGGTACATATATGGTAGAGCAATCAAGTGAAGCCAAAAAGTGACAACCTTCTTCCCTGGAGTGAATCAAGGATAACAACTAGAAATTATAACAAGTTTTTGATGCCAGTTGTAGAATTCCAGACATCATCTGGAAAGAAAACCTGACAAAGAAAAGCAGGCAGGAGGACAGAAGGAAGGCAAGCATAGCCTAAGCTCTTGTAAAACTGAATTAGCTTGTAGGGGCTTGCAGTCTATCCATCAGCCAAACGCTCAGTCGTGTACCTGAATGAGGCAAAAATCCGTAGCCAAACATTTCACTGAAATGCCAAGACCAGCACTTACCTGAAATGTATATGCAGAGGTTTTTGTTTCACTAGTTGCATTCCAGAGCTGCAGTTCAGCTGTTCTTAAGTTTAGTGGCTGTATTGCCACAGAGAAGGTCTCATAGGGTAATATTTTTGAGGCAATCAGAGGAATGGTACTTCTGTGAAGTTTCAAATGTGAAATTTAGGATGCAGTGATTTTTACCTGGCCTGAAAATGACAAGAAATTAAAAATATTTTCATCAATCAGGATTAAGTACATTTAAAAATTATATGCTTGCCAACAGATAAATTATCCTGTGGTGAAACACAGAATTTGTTTAAGAGGTAAACTTTGCTGTAGCATCAGAATAGAAATATGTTTCAGACAGCATCTGGTCTTTGAATTGGTTCAATCATGGGAAAAAAACCAACTGGTTCTGCAAAAGGAATGACTTATCTGATCTGTGATAGAAAAAATACTGCCACAATATTTAACATAATCTTGCATAAGAAACCTTTAATTGTAACGTGGTGAAATAATTGCCATTAAACAGAGGAGTTTATGTCACTATCTGAGGAATTCTGCCATAACTTGTAAAAACACAAGCATTTGGGAAACACAGGGTCAAAAACCCCTCTCTGCCTCAATTCTCATTGCAGCCCATTTCTCCCCCTTACTGCTATTAGCCTTTCATAATGTAAAACATTTCATTTCCAACAGATAATACTTTCAGTCGAAAGGTAATTTTTGAAGTCTATTACTTGCATTCTTAGTGAAGAGCACAATGTAGCATTTTGTTCTAATATGCCATTGAAATTGTTTGAGTAGACACACCATGGAATCAAATACAAAATGTCAAAATGGTTTCCATTAACTATGCACATTTGCACTGCTTCAGTTAATGGGCATGTTTTTGTTCTTCTCCTTCATCTTTGCATCTATAAGACGAAATGATTCAGTTAATGTAACTGAAAAGTACATTGAAAAGGTAGAGCAAATTACAAAAGCATCAAACCACAATTCCACCCACGTACTTTATTTTATAATGAAGTTTAATAATGACTAAAATTGCCTTCAGATTTAAACATCAGTCATTTCTGCAATTGTGGTTAATATGAAAAATCTCACCCACAGTAATGTTTTAGGAAAACATGATAGAAATGTACATTATATTTTATACTGAAATGTCATAATGAAATCTTAACTAGATATCACTGAAATATATAGTACATTAAAAGTAATTTGCCACTATGGGCAGGACTGAAACAGGGACTGTGTCCCCATCAGCATGATAACAGGTAGGGAAAGTTCTTTTATATTATAAAAGCTCTATTGTGCTTCAGCACCATTATGGTGAGAGAGTCTTTGATACTATCTTTGATAGTAGGTATCATCTAAAATACTGCTATAATACCTAAATTACTTGTTTTGTACTGATAATGTCATAAAATAGTGTTTTATGAGAGTGAGCATCAATGAGAATATTATTTCCTCAGAGGGAAACAAAATGGATTAATCTTCATTTTGAAACAGAAATAAGATAATTTTGAATGGTTGCCTTTCCTAGCCCTGCCTTGTGAGGCTGCTATGTGCCACCAAATCCTTATGCCCTGAGCAGACCATGTGTAGGAACAGGAACCTTGGGAAGGCCACTGGGCTGCTTCCAGCACCCAGGCAAGTATTTCAGCAGCACCAACTGGCTTCACAATTATAGAGGTTCCTGCTGCAAAGAGCAAAACATTGGAGCAGAAATGTTCTCACACAGTTCTGTGCCTCGTTCAGATAGGGCTAAGCATTGTCCTTCTCTGGCTGAATGAATTTTTAGACGTTGAAATTTAATTTGGGTCAAAGTTGGATTAACTGCCATGGAAACTGTATTTAAGCCTCTCTTAAAAGAAAAAAAAAAAAAAAAAAAAAAAAAAAAAAAAACCTTATGCTCTGAATATTCAGGTTCTCTTAGTGAGTGAATGAATGAGCTCTCCCGATAATTAAATTTAAAGCCAGCCCTGCACAGCAGCACTCTGAGGAGCTGTGGGTGAGGAGAGGCACCCCGGGCTCGGGGCTGGGAGGGACAGGAGGCTGTCGGTGTGCCCCTGCCCCGGCAGCTGCCTGCCCTTATTCTCTCGCCCCTTCCTCACCCACTTACAAGTGAAATCCTACGTTTGTTGGGATTTGGGGTTTCCTCCTCGAGGTTAAATTTCCTGGCAATGGTCACCAGATGGCAGTATGATATCATCAACCCCTCTCCCCCACGGACCCCCTCAAATCACGCAGCAGAAAAAAAAAGGGTTCAAATGGTCCATGGCATCCTACAAATAAATTTAGATACACGTAGTCTCACAGCTGAGCTAGAGAAGAGTCAGGTTTTTTCCAAGACTGAGCAAGGGCTGCTTCTACTAGATGGTCAATGTGCTGCTAAATATCAGAAAGAAACTAAATAATTCATTCTACCTTGATTTATTTACAGTATATATTACTTCTGCAGAACATAACTTTCTATAGAGCCCTAAGCACCTGAATTTTGGATGACCTAAGGAACCAAACACTCGATTATCTTGCCAGCTGTCTGCTCAGGCTCAGTCCCAATGCTCTTCAAGTCCAAGTTTCTTATAATGGACTTTTTTATTTTCCAGTAGGCTGTATGGTTAACTTCCTCAATAAATTAAAACATACATAGTTCAGATGTGCATAAACACTGTGTGAGTCATACACAGAGTCTGAGATGATGATGCAGTATCCTCTGGTGCCATGTTGCAACACAAAATATGTGCTCTCCCCTGTTAGACACATGGACACGACCTGCAGTTAGTCTGTAAATGCTTCCTTTCTGCCTCTGCCGCTGTGCAGTTGCAAAAGCCTGTGAGCAAAAAAAAAACCACCGAGGTTCTTTCTATATGTGACAAACATCAGATTTAAAGCCCTCTGTTTATTCAATTGAATGTCAGTTCTAATGGAAATGTCTGGGACTGAAAAAGCAAAGTAAAAAGACATGCAGTCAGATGGCCTGCAATCCTCCTTATGTGATTCCTCCAACACCATCACTATGGAGATATAAGTAGATCATCTGCTGCCAGTGATATTGGACCATCAATACTGGCTTTGATGCTTCTGTTTTGCAGGTCTATATTTTTTTGCTGGCCAGGCAATGATCAAAAAATTACAAGACCATCATTTCCAACACATCATTGTTGTATGCTTCCTTAAACCCTGTGGACATAGGTTGCAAAGACAGGTAGGCATTACCTAAATTATCTGCAATACTTTGGTTTGTGAATCCTATCCTTTAAAATACTGTTTTTCCCTCTGCACAGAAGAATGTGACACCAGGCTCTCTAATTATCTGGATTAATTCTCCAAGCTATGGCCTAGTTCTCTTAAGTCACACCCACAAGGTTTTGTCTGTACACAGGCACAGAAAATAAGACACTGCTAGTTACTCTGTTCTCACTGTATCCTGGAAAAATTCCTTGACACTGCAATATATGGGTCACAGCTATTGTGCTCAGGTCACTGGTTTTGTATACTGCTATAATAACTAAAGATACTCTATTCAAGGCTCAGCACCACATGATGAAAACTGGCTTGGGCTGCTATCAGCTCGTCCTGCTCCCCCCAGGGAGTTTGTGTCAGTTAGAAAGGTGTTATTCCATAAAAGAAAAGGAAGTAATTTGTTTTTCTAAGAAGTTTAAAGGTCAAGAGGGAAAATTCAAATGTAAAACCTCTTATCACCATCCCCTTACTAGATGCAAACTACTGCTAGGTACAGGTGAGAGAAGAAATAATAATGAATGAAAGTAACCCCTTTTGCAGTGGGTGGAACCTTAGGTTCCAGTTACTCAGGACAGACCAAGATTCAGATATGCTGTCTACTCTACACAAAAAAAAAAAAAAAAAAAAAAAAAAAAAATAAAAAAACAAAAAAACAAAACAAAAAAAAAAAAAAACACAAACCCCCCCCCCCAAAAAAACCCTAGGTCTCCTTTTCCATAGATGTGTTTTGAGTAATGTCTAATCTATCAGATATTACTAATAAGAGACTGACATTTGCCCATATCTAACTCAGTATCACAACATAGCTGATACCATCACATTAAAAATAGGGTGAAATTGATTGCCGTTAATGCCCCTGAGTCAAACCATTTATTATTTACTTATTGAGCAGATCCATACTGAACAAGAAACTTGTCTTTGCCCCGAGGAGCTTGGTATATGTTCAGCTGGAAAAGCAAGTAGTAGATCTAGGCATTATTAAAACCTATTCCCTGCTACAACATGAAACAATTAAGGAAAGCTGGGTTCAAGCTAGAGGCACTGCTGACTTACTCTTTTAATGCAGTGATGCTTAGGAATCTTTGTGGGTTTGTTTGGGTTCTCTTTCTCTGGTGTACTTAGTGGAGCTTTGCCTTCTTGTCATCAAAGTAGAGTAGAAAAGACAGAAAAAGAGAGTAAAGTGTAGTAGGATTTCTCTCTTTGATCCTAACCAACAGCTGAAATGTGACTGCACATTTCCATTAGAATTGTCTGATTTGTTTTTTTAGTGGATGAATAACAGCCCTGCTAGATAGGGCTGGAGATGGGTGTTTTAAGAGGGACATGAGCAAAGAAAAGGTAATATTTTCATGCATAAATCTGAGGAACCACTTTATTAGTGATCAGTATAAATAAAAATGCACAAAAGAGGGAAGAATAAAAATGTGCATATACATCTAAATATGAAGATGGAGATGGAGAGAAGCAGACAACTGGTGACACAGGGACACAGCACTGCAGCAATGAAAAAGAGACACCTTCTGCAGTGAACAGGAGCTGTGGGAAGATGCAGAGAGGAGCATGGCTTCATTAAGGAGACTGGATGAATCAGAGAAAAATTCCCCTCTTGCTGTTCATTAAATCTATTTGGCTGCATTAGGTTTTTGTGCAAATAGTTGTGCTATCAGAGAGCCTGTTAAACCTCTGTCCCTCCCATATGTTTATAGAAGATCTACAGAGCATCTTTATGGTTTTGAAAGATGTTTGCCAGCACATAGTTTTGCAGTGGTTTGTGAGCACATCTCAGTATAGGGAGCAAGAATCCTTCTGTATCCAAGGGCAGTCCCTTGCAAAGGTGAGCATAAAGTTCTCATCTAGCACACTACACATGCAGGCACAATCCTCCTTTTGGAGCCCAGGCAGACTTTACACTCCTGGGTGCTTCTTAGTCTTCAAAGACTGGGCATGGAAATCAGTTAAAGTGCAGAAAGGGATCTATTTTAACACATGTCAATCAATCCCATTTGCTGTTTGGAGTCTGTACATGGATTTTTCATGTTATTTCTTGGCTGTTAAAGTTGATGCCAGAGTGAAGGCATTTGTTTCTCTAACACAATGTTCTATGTTCAGAAGTGGCACAAAGTTCCTGCTGTCAGAACAAAATCATAACTTTGCTGAGGACATAGAAAAGAATGACAGACATCAGTTGTTAAAAGATACCATTGTTATTCCTCTGTATCAAATGAAAATCAAATTTGAAGAGTTCAAAGCCTTCAAAACATCCCATTATTCTATTTTTAAATTGAAATTAGATTACATCTGCAAAAGTAAGTGGGTTTGGGTTTTTTCTGGTTTTTTTCTGGGTTTTTTCTGGGTTTTTCCCTGCCTCATTCACAGCAAATGAAGCACATGAACACACATGAACAATTAAAAAACCCCAAAAAACTGACAGCATGGAAAATAACTCTTCATTTTGGCTTAGATGGTTAGGTGACATACTCAAAATCTAGTGACGTTGAACACACTGAGCAAACATTTTTCTTCTAGGTTTTGGTGCTGGTGATTGTAAAAATAATATATGAAATATTAGAATAGTGAAAAATCTGAAAGGATGTATAATGTGCTACATGAACATTAAAAAAGAAAATTAATAAACCAGAAAAATGCTCCAGTCTTTTTTAGTGCAACCTCATCACATTGACTTAATATCTCGTATGAAATTTAAAAGAACTGTAAATTTAGAGGATGCTGATACTTTGGGTTTTTTTCTTTCTCTTTTTTTTATGTTTTTCCAGAACTCTTGAATACATCTATACAGTTCTCTACAATTAGCCTTTGATTCTCATCTCTCTGGAGAAATTCTCTTATCAGACAAGGTTTCCTTGCAATTGGTAAAATAAGTTTTTCTCTCACGTAACTTTCAAATGCCACTAATGATATATTAAGGATTCTCCTTGACAGGAGATTGTAAGAGATGCCATTGTCATATGCCTACAGGGGCATTCATATCCACTCCTGGGCAACTGTGGTAGGTGTTTTAAGAAGAGCATCTCCTAAGTGTACCTCTGCATCAACTTGTAAAGACCATAAAATAAATAAATAAATAGATAGATAAATAAATTCACACAAAACAGGAGAGCTGATTCAGAGTCTGCAAACCTGCCTGGTTAAACAGGAAATTTTGCAATCATTATTTTTTTTATATATGAATAACTATTAAAATAGTTGTTATGTTCCTCACTCTACTAATGTTGACCATCCAGTGCAGGAATCTGGTTGAACATAATCATAAAATAGAGAAAAAGCCTTGAAGTAATGGGGGAGAGATAAAAAACAAATTACACCTGTGTAGTGCAGTCAAAAAAAATCACTAATGGACATCCTTCTTTCAATACAGATTTGGTGAAATGGTGACAATACTCCTATCATTTATGATTTCCTGAAGAATGGACACCTATTTATAAATGAATAGCTCTGTAATAACTCAGTGACACCTTCATAAATCTCACCAATGTAGAGCAGTGTGTGACACATCTGATGAGAAATGTGTTTACTCCTTTTGGATTAAAAATAGAAAAACACAACAGAACAAGTTCATTGGCAGGTTCAGGTGGCCACTTAGTGTATAATACAATCAGGAAATGAAAGTGCCCTGTGGCACAGAGAAAAACACCACTGGCACCCCTTTTTAGAGAACATGAACAAGCATGTTACTGTGGCCTGAGGTGGGTTTTTTTATTATTTTCAGCATTTAAATACCAGCAAATGTAACTCTTTACCATCAACTAAATATTTATTCACTTCTTCTGCTTGTTATTTCTTCATTAACAATGTTTTCCCTGCTGTGCAGCGGAATATGCAAGTAACTTTGCAAATGTCAGAAGCACTCAATTTGGATCAACTGGAGGAAGAGATAACAAGACTCATAATCAAGTGGAAGTACAATAGTGGCACATTTCAAGCTGCGAAATAATAGATCGATTCAGAAGGCCCTTTCTCATGGGATAATACCTCCATTTGTTCTTATCTTGAGATTTGTTTTTATTCACTATCTCAATGGAACAATATATTTTTCTTTCAGCATCTTATTTGGAGGCACTAATTTAAATTACATTAGACCACTAATTGTTGTTTTATAAAACAAATGTTGTGTTTTAATAAAGATAAACATAAACTAATGCAAGCTTTAAAAGCTTTGAATTCAGTTCTAACTTACAGTTCTTACATGTCTGTGTTGTAGTGGCAGGGAGTTTTAACAGCACAGTGAAAATTATTTCTTATCCTGCTTGACAAGAGCACTGCTGAAATTTATTCTTGCAGCAAGGCAGGATCACGGAACCAAGCTAAACAGAGCTCTTAAAAATTGAACTTTTAAATTTGAAAATGCACATTTTTTTACATTATAGTATTATCGATAAAATTGTTGCAACCACATAATTTAATAAGAAATTCTAAAATATTTTCCTATTGTCAGCCTAATCTCTGGATTTCTGGTCTGTGGCAACAATAAAATGTCATTAGATTAATTTCATTAATACTGTTTACTGTTCTCTCTAGACCCTTTTACAGTGCAATGACAGGTTAATATTAAAGTCTGTTTCCATTATTTTTCAAAGAGATTAACAGTAGAATATTGTCTCAAAGTTACAACTCAGAAGTCTTTCTCCATTTCCTGTTTGCTAATCAATCTGTGGCTTCTGAGTCATTCTTTTATTTAAAACTGAAATGAATTAGATGTATTCTATTGTTCTTTCTCAATGGGAAAAAAAACCTTGTATAAATTTTATTAAACATAATGGTCTTTATCCAGTAGGCCATTTCACAGAGCTCCGCAGGTTTCAGCATGATTATTCATGTGATTAGAGGCTATGAGGTTGGGTCTCTCTTTGGTTGATGTACATTTTTATGTTTATTGACCAAAGAGATGATTTAACATAATTTCCACTCAAAAATTTCTTTATGGGATAAATCAATGCCCCTGGCTTTATGTGCCTGCTACATCCCACTCCAATGCATAGGTCCCCTGAGATATGACAAAGGGACAGGATCCATTGGGCAGAAGTTTGGCACTGCAAGGTCAGGTTTAGATTCAGAGCCACCCTTAAAGAGGAAGACTTTCCTTTTTCCTAGTTTGCTACCTGACTTAGACACTTGAGTTGAGGGGGGAAAAATTCCCTTCATTTCAGTGTAGCACTAGATATCAAAACCTTAGCTCCTGTAAATTGGTGTTGTTTTCTTGAAGTGGTTGGTGACAGGCTGACTTAAACAGATGAGCAGCTGGCCTTACAAAATTCCCTTCTGCACATACATCTCTATAGGGCTGAGCCTTCCAACCTTCACTTCCCTTTAGAGTAAAAGATATTCATGGATGTCCTGTCATATGGGGTTATCAAGGTGAAGGAATAATGTTTTATTTGTCTGGAATTGGGCCACAAAGAACAAAATATCTGTCTGCAGACATCTCAACAGAGAAGTCTTAGATATCTAACTATATCTCAATCTCTTCCCATGCACCATTCTGGAATGAAAATATTCCCAAACCAGACAGAGAGACGACCTGGATCTTTTAATGCACTCCTGTCTCAATTGCCTAGTCCATGAGACCATTCTTTCAAAGGCAGGTCCCACGTCCTAATCTGCACCATGCTTCCACTGGCTTTTTCCTTGCCAGAGAAATCACTGAGACCAGTGATTTAGGAGGATTTGAAAAGGATCATGCATTTATACTGGCAGTAAGTGTGCTTTAAATTCAGTTAAACAGGATTTGTTTTAAGTTAGAAAGGGATATAAACCTTACTGCTTCTAAGATCAGTAAATTTGTAGCTGCTGGAGCTAGAAAAGGCTGTTTTCTTCTAAACAGAGATGCTGAACCCCTGCCATGTAGGAAGCCTGCCTGCTGGTGCTGGTACTTGATGAAAAAAATACCAACAGCTCAGGGAAGTGATGTCTCCTCAGAGGACACAGCTAACAGGACAACAGCAGAGCACATCAGATTTGGGCAGTATTCAGTGGGATTCAGAAGAGGCAAGAATATAGGGACCAAACCTCTGTGCACAGCCTGCACAGCTGAAGCCCTTCACCATACACAAACTTCAAGGAAAATTGCACCTATCTGCTCCTGACCTGAAAGGAGTTCCTTCTGATTGCTTCCCTACATACAGAGCATTATGTTAACATTAACCTGGATGTATGATCTTCAGCATGGATAGAGGATGAAAGTAATGTTTCAAGCTCTGAACATTTATCTTCCAGATGTTTGTGATACAAAGTAGCTAGCTACCACATAAAAGATGACTAGAGAAAGAAAGAATAGATTGCAACTATTAATTTAAGGGGAAAAAATACACATAATACATAAAAATTCATGTTCATTGCTTCATCAAGCTCATTAACAGTCTCCTACAGGGATAAACCACTTTCCTCTAGGACTGCCATCTGAAGGACAGAAGAATAGGGATTTTATTTCTTTTATGTTGCCTAAGAAACTGAAGAATTGTTGAGAATACAATTTCTCTCAGACCAACATCATATGAAAGCAGTAAAGGCAGCAGATGACCTCTCTTCTCATGGCTTCTTGGAGCCGAAGCTGTCCTAATCTCTTCTTGACATACAGGATCTTCTATGATGTCATAGAAGAAAGCAAATTTCTTGAAGAGAATGGTGAATTGTAAACAGATTTTGGTTTGGTTCCATTCTGGGCTATTGTGATTGCTTTAGTACCCATCTTTTTATTTTTTATTTTTTTTAATTACAGCTAACATTATTCATACTCTACCTGTTGAAACAGAGTATATGGTTCTGCTGCCCATGACACCAGTAATGCAAGTATAGCCTAGAAATATTAAAAATTCCTAGACAACAATATTCTCACCACTTTGGTATAATAGAAAGTGAATTATTTTCAAGATAAGTAGTCTGGTTGTACAGCCTTGCTTTTATCACTTTTTCTGTATGGTGTGATGGCATGGTCACACTCTGCTAAATATAGCTCTTATATGAAGGGGAAAACCAATCTTTCAGTTTTCACTGATCTGCAATAACCCATCCACCATTGAACTCTCTATTTTCTCTGAATGTGATGACATTATTATGCAGAAATCTAGCATTACTCTGGACAGTCTAAACCATAAAATGTGAATGTTCCTAAAATTGCCTTAGAATACCTTTATTTTCAATTTATATAAAAATGTTACACTGGAAGTATTGGATGGATATATAGAAAAAATTTCTAACATTCATTGCTGATAAAAAGCTCATGGTTGATATTACACACAAATCACACTTTCAAAAAGCAGGCTTTCAATGCAAGCTCTCAATAGTAGGAAATGTCAAAATTAGGATTGCCATTGTATGGTTTGTGAACATATTTTTATTATTGTCTTTTATTATTGTCTTCAAATACAAAATAATTCCTTACATACCACCTACCTCATTCAACATGCAAAATGGTCTTAAGAAAAATTTAGTCAGTATTCTGGGTATGTTTTTCCCTTTCATTCTACAACATCTGGCCACATTTGTTGCTAAAACAGATTTAAAGACAGAAGAACACATTTTTCTTGTCAGTGACACCCATTATATCCACAACTGAGAGACATATACATATTAATTAATTATTTTCACAACAATTTATGAGCTGAAGAGTGGCATGACTATTATGCAATAGCCAGAGTGGTTAACACATATGAGAAAACAAATCTTTCCAGTGATTAGCAAGCAGAATTTGATACACAGAAAGATCAGACACCTCACAGCACTAAACACCATATAGCAGCTTACATAATCTTGTTGACTTTAGCTGAAATTGCAAGTTCCTAATACTTTCCTTAATCATATTCCCTGGTATTTTGTAAAAAATTAGTGACGAGCTGTAAAAACTCCAGTTTGATGTGACTTTATGATGCTTTATGGCTGCATGTCCTCTTGGTTGCCATCCTGAATTCCATCAAACTGACTGGAGTTACATCCTTCTTTAAGAAAGGAGTCTGAGATCCCAAGGAGAGAGCAGAGTATGGAAAACCTGCTGCCAGCTAACACCCATAGGTTGGCTACAGTCACAATGCTGATGCTGTGCACTTCAAAGGCAGGAGGTTTGTGGATATCTGCCTGCAAGACATCCTTGGCACACAAGCTAAGGTACAGTAAGAGCGGGTTCTCCAGGCTGTATTCAAGGGATTTTGACTTCATTTGGTGTGCTATTTTCTTGCAGTTCCCCGTGGCAGTCACCAGACAACTGCAACAAGTGAAAATATGTTCCTCCAGGACCACCTTCATACACAGCATTGCCCCATTTCCAAACTGTTCCTGGACTCATACAAGGAATGGGAGAACATTGCAGGAGATGAAAAGAGCAAAACCATAATAAAAAAGAGTAATAAATACTTATGTCACACTACTTATTCAAAAAGGAATTTTTAATAGAAGTTGCACAGAGAACCTTAATTT
This sequence comes from Rhipidura dahli, assembly GCA_013399225.1. Classification (NCBI taxonomy): domain Eukaryota; kingdom Metazoa; phylum Chordata; class Aves; order Passeriformes; family Rhipiduridae; genus Rhipidura; species Rhipidura dahli. The sequence continues at coordinate 553,003 of VXAC01002062.1, forward strand.
TCCAGTTTTCTCATGTCTGACTGCTGAATGTAAATGTAGGCAACAGGCGTGAGCACAGACTCACATCTCCTTTGAGCAAAAAGTAGAGTGAGCCAGCCTCCAGCAAGAACTGGCTGACTTGTTCTGGAGATACAGCTCATCATGTGTGGTGGCCAGCAGTGGATCCAGCCTGCCTGAATTTCTAAGGTCCCCTTTTAAACTTGTTTTAAAACCCATACCTTTTGTGCATGAAAATATACCTTTTGTGTCTTTCAAAGTCCACTCTGACGATTACATTTGGTGGTATTACTTGCACTGTCAGTTGTTTGCTATTGCTCATCTCCATTCTACAAATCTCACTTGTGCTGTAACCTATTTTTCCAAATTCTTTTTCTTTTAATTTGCTTTCTAGCTATGCAAAAGACAATCCACATCTCTGCTTATTTTTGTTGTCTTTGTCTGGATCCTTAGTAATTCTGCTATACCTTTTTCTTTTTCTTGAGCATTCCTAGGATCCAAATGTCCTTAAATTTAGAATAATGAAATCTTGAAATATTAATACATGATTAATATACACTGGGACATGATTATGTATTCTGTTATACTCCTAATTATTTTCCTAATTATTCTTCAGATTCTAGTTATATTTATAGACACTGCTGAATGCTAAGCTGTTGTTTTGAAGAACAGTTTGCAGCTACAAAATTTCTTTCCAGAACTGTAGTAATTAAACTGATGGCCTTCCTATACTAATACTTGTAGGTTATTTATTTTCCTAGACTTTACATTCCACTTCTTAACATATCATTTCATCTAACTGTTTATAATCTACTTGTAAGTTCGAGTTCTTTGACAACTTCTCACAATCAGCTTTAGATTATCCCAAATAATTCTGAATCATTTTCAGATTTTTCTCTCCTTATCATTCAAGCAATATCCATTTATGAGTATGTCAAATGCCACATTTTTCTCATGTAGAATATGTTTGAGCTCCTTTCTTTCTGAAAACCAGCTACCCACTCCTACCATCTGTTTCTTATACTTTCACCTGAACCATATGCTCTGTGGCTTCTCTGTAGATGACTGATACATGAGTCATGACTTCTCCTTGCAAAGGCTAGGTTGGCTTTTTCCTAGTATATCATGTTTTTCACTTTTATTACTCAGTCTGTGAAATGGAATATTCCTACAGATTTGCACTTACATAAACATAATTTATTGATTTGTAGTTGTCTGAGTTAATCTAGAAAATCTTTAAAAAATTTGGTGTCGTATTCTCCACTTTCCATTCTTCAGGTAACAAAAGTCATTTAAATGACAGACTATTATTCACAGATAATAGTTTATTAGTTGCTTATTTCAGTTGCTTAGGAATTCCTGATGGAAGCAGCCCTGTGGGTTTATGCTCTGGTAAAATGTAGCTCTGGAGTAGGAATCTCTCTGGCCTCTTCTGCAATAAATGTTGACACAAGGAATTAATTTAGAGGATATTTTTCTCCAAAAGCATCACCTTAGTGAATGCTCCCTTCATAAGCTGATAAACTGTTGGACCCACATATTTTACTGAAGACATTTCCTTCACAATTTAGAGAAAAAATTGTTTTAATATTTTTACCCTATTCGCTTTTCTCATGTGTGTTTTCACGTGTGACCTCTTGAGTGTTTTTAAAAGAAGAAAATTGAGGAACTTCTTTCCTGTGGCAACAGGCAACAGAGTTGGAGAAAAAATTTGGAGATTTTAGCAGGTAGCAGATAGCAGCAAAGTCATTCTTGCAGGTCAGCTGTGGAACTCTGAGATAACAGTTTGCCATTGCTTTGTCATTTTTACCAGCAGCAGAGCAATAGTGAGACTCAAGACACTTGTGTTCACCCAGCCATGTGCAAATTGGGAAAAGCCTTTTTTTTCCCATTCCTCCCTCCTTTGACCTTTTCTTTGCCTTGACCTTGATCCTTATGTCAGCTCATTTGAAAGGTTTTGGTTGGCTTTTTCCAAGAGTTGTAACCTGAAGTCAACACTGAATCTATAAAATATCAGCCCAAACAAGTTGGCAAATTTACAAGTCAGTGAAAACAGATCTTTATAATTGAAAGCATGAAAGTGGCATAATAAGGGAGGGACAACATGACCTGTTCAGCCCAAAATAGCTACTGGTAAAGAAACTCACTTTCAGTCATGTTCTTTCAGGAGAATAAAGGAGAACCACAGGGTGTCAATGGTGCTACGGGGTTACAGCTTCCAAACTGCAAATGAAACAAAAATATAAATTATGTCATACAAACAAAAACACATTACAAAATTCAACATACTCATACCTTTACTCCACAAGCATTTTCTGGAAAAGTTGTTCTGTTATAAAAGGTGTGTATAACTTACTTTTCTGCCACTCTCTCTCTGTCTCCCTCCTGCAGAGTTTTACAGGAGCTTCACACTGGAAATCACTCCCCAACAACTTATTCATATGAGTGCTATGCTGTGTGCTAGAAACCCTTGCCATGGGTCTTTTGGAAAGGACTGGTGCCTTCAGAGACCTAACTTTCAGGGAGGTCTTCTGCAAAACTGTGAAACTAATCTGAACCTTATTCTTAGTTCAGGTTTCATTCTCTGACCTTGCATCACAGAACCTAAGAATAAAACATTGTCCTTTCAGTGCAGTCTCAATAACTGGACATTTTCTGGGTCCGTGGATTTGTACAATGAGATATCTACTCCAATCTGTGTACATAATGCTCCAATGCCCGCCAGGAATGGCTGCAATATTGACGCCTTTCAATGTAGATCACATCACTCACAGAGCAGAGTTCAATAAAATGATACTGTAGTTAACAAGTTTTATAACACGAAGTTACTTTAAAACATGGGACTAATCAGGAGGAAGCCTGTTTATGCATGTCACAGTTACACTGAATTGTCAATAAATAAACAAAGATTTGCTTCACCTATTGTCATGTAGATCAAGTCAGTCATTAATCTAAACTAATGAAGCTTAAGATATTTGACAGGCAGTTTTTATGGAGCTCTTTCTTAATGATATGTTTGCTTTTCTTTATAACACCAAGAGAGACCATTATCTAGAAAGCAGGACATTATAGCCCAAAAGCCTTGAATCCACTGCTTCTCTCCTTATCCATGGCTCACAATGTGTAGCATTTACACTTACATTTTCATAGAGCTCTCCTGGATGAATAGCATTACTCAGAAATGAATAAAACATCCAGATAAGAAATGCAACAGGAAAATGTGTCCATTGCTTGATCTTTAGTCAGTTATGTCATTAGATAGCTAGTTATTTAAGGATTTTTGAACTGTCCTGGAACACAAAAATGAAGTCTAATTCAAACAATATTCTTTTTAAGTTTACCTTTCTTATGAGGCAGCACAGAATAAACCCATTAAGAATGTTTCAGAGAAAGCAAGTTCATACACCTTGTTGCAAATTTCCAGGAATAGGGTTACTGGCTTCTCTTCATGGATTTGCAAGTTTGATACTACAGAACAGAAAAATGAAAGGCAATCTGGTTTCATTTCCATCTGAAAATGGTGAGAAATAATTAATGAAGGCCAATTATTAGCAGATCAGCTCCATTTCCTATTGTACAAGTGGCTCACACATAAACATCTAGTGCCAGTTTAGATGCCACAGGCTTCGAGTCATACATCCAGGGGAAGCAGCTGTGACACTGCTCTAAAGACAGACCTGTATTTGCACAACATCTGCAAACCAGACCACATCTCCTAGAGCATCTCAGATGGCACTAGATACTCCTGGTTTTGCTCCTGAATCAAGCAGAGGATGCTTTCTGCATTACGGTGCTTGAGGGTTTTTCCAGAGGTCGATACTAAATCTTGCTTGGAAAGGAACAATATCTTCCTTAAAAAAATTCATATTTCTCTTGGTAACCTATATCATAAATTGCCTTATTCCTAAAAAGTATTGCTGCATTTCTACTTTCACTTAAGTTGTTTTAATTCCTAGTCATTATATTTTGCAAGGCTTTGCTAGAGGAAAGACCCTGATTGTCTTTCTCTTCCCCTGAAAGTGTTGAAATGTATTGAATGTTTAGTACTCATATGACTCTGGGACCAATTAATGTCATGTCATTCAAAAGAAAATATTTTCTCATTTTGGAGAAAATGTTCTTTTCACACAAAATTTGTTTGGATTGATGTTATGACTTCCATTGATCCAGGCTGAACAAAAGCAATGTGACCATTTTGGAATACATATGTGTTAATATATATATCCCATTTTTTCTGGTAAGTTCTTGTCTAGTTTTAACCTTTAATTCAGTTTTGAGTGCTCATTTTATAGCAAGAACTTGACACCTTCTGAGTCACTGTTCCTGGTGAGCTCTGAAGTAACTATGCTCAGCTGATGATTGCTAACTTTGAAGAGTTCTGTACTCAGATGACACCAGAAAAACTGAAATATGAAATTTCTTGGTGGAATTTGTACAGAACATTATAAAAATTAAAAAAAAAAAAAAAAAAAAACACTGTCAAAAACAAAACAAACAAAAAAAAGTCAATGTAAACCTCTCAAATGTAAACTTTCCAAGTCAGTGGAAACCAATAAACTGACACATGGAATCTGATAAGGCTAAAAAGACTGAGACCTGAAACGGCCAGATCAAATGCAAAATTTCTGTGAGTGATAAAGTTCTGAATTAATGATGGGATTCAGAAGTTTGATGACTTTCTATGTGTGTGACTGTCCTGCTCTTCTTCTGCTTTATACTCTGTGTGTGTGCATATCTGTATAAATTATCTAGCTGAAATTAACTCTTTACTTCATTACATAATCAAGGTTGCCAGAAAAAAATTGATTTCTACAGTCAAGTGAGTGGGGGACATAAAGGCAGGAGAGCATCTGGTTAATAGCCAGGGCAATTCTTTTCTATATCTAGACAGAGAGACTGTGGTCTTCTGAAATGACTCCAAACAGTATCAGACACGGTATTAAAAGACACAGATTTTAAAAGAGTCATTCCACAGGCCAAGGAGACTAAAATGATCATGGACTCAATGTTTAGAGGTAATCATAGGAGACTCTTGTTCCCATAGAGGCAAGGAGGAAACAGGCTAAATGAAACAAAATCAGAGAAAACTGAAGTGAAAAAAAAAATTAGAATAAGATGTTTAACTCCCAGCTTTCAAATGAAAAATACCTAATGAGTTCATGTGGTTTTGCAGCTTCCAGAAGAGCACAACTAAAAAGAAATAATTTCAGAAGCTGCCTCTTTAATGTCTGTGCAACTTTATCTCTGAATAGCTGCTGATGGTACCAAACTATTGCCCTGATACCAGTGGCATTCTGATTTAAGACATCAATATATGGCTTTTTAAGAGACCAAAAACTGGAAGGAAATATCTTGTATATTACCTGAAGTAAAGTTTCAGAGACCCAAGCAGATTTTTTTCCATCAGAACAATTTTCTGATGGATCTTGCCCTTTTTGTAAATTAATATGTTTCATGGAGCTGTTTCAATTAGACTTTATGTCTTCCAACCCCACTGAGAATTGTTTCAGATTGCTTTGCCCAGATTAAAATATTTATCTGAACTAAGGAACCTAAAACATTTTATATGAAAACCTTCTTGAAATTGGCCTGATTTCTTCATAACATTAAAAGTTTCTTGTGACTGAGAATTGACCCCTGCAGAATTACTTTCTTCCAGAAGCCAGTACAACAAAGCTGACAACGATGGGCAAACCCTCAGTGACATCGTGCTGGGTGCATAGTGAAAAACCTGTAACCTCTGCAAACTTGAGACTTTGGGGTTGGCTTGAAATTTTGACCATGGATGACTTTCAAGGACTTAGGCCAGTGTCTGACCAAGAGTGCAGCACTCAGCTGGCATCGTGTGCAGGTGAATCCCGACACGTTCAGTTGCACATGCAGTACACAGATGCATCAGAATGGACACGTGCTGGGGTGCTGAGGCTTTAGCACCATGAGCAACAGCACTCTTTCAGCAGCCTCTTTCAGTCTGATGTAAATATGATGGTAGTCAAACACAGAACATCACAGATTTTCAGGCCTGAAGCAAGAACTCAGAAGAAGCTATTCTATACACTGAAACTATGTTTTTACAGGAATTGGATGATATCCAGGGATCATTGTTCAGTACTTAGCATTCAAGAAATATCACTTCCCAGATGCTAAGCCTGTACATTTACCATTTTTAGGAAACCACCCATTATGAAAACTCCCTACCCTTAAAACTATCCTCTAAAATATTTTTAAATTTCTCTTCCTGTTTTGGGCAATAGAGAATTCTGTACACTGGACCCTTAGCTTCTAAGAAAAGAAACTAAACATTATTTATCAAGTCTCTTTTGCTAAGTAGACAATCTGCTTCAGAACTGCTATAGGACTAATTCAAAGTAACAGAGATTTTCATTTAGTATAAGCCATCTGAACACACCATCCTAGCTCAAAATGGTTCTGTGAATCACTATAGCCAACCTGGCTGAGGTTCATTCTCATTTGTAAATACTTGCTGCTGATGTCATGTAAACTGTTGTCAGATTCCCTTATGTATAAAGCATAAATATTGGTGGTTGTTCAGTACACGTTATCTAATAGGTACTAAAGAAAACAAGCTCTGGATAGAAAGTGATTTGTTGTTTCAAAACTTCCACAACTTTACAATAAGAGTGTTTCTTTATTTTCTGGGATTAAAAAAAGAATCTGTTCTGTTTACTACATAGCCATTTACATTCTGGCTTTGGATTTTCAAGAAGAATAAAAGTCTGTTTCTATTAGCACTAAAACCATAGAGAGACTTTCACCCTAGAAATGTCAGGCACCATTACTTTCTGTAGAGTCTGAAAGCACTGCATCTGTTGTTGTCAGAAATGGGCAACATGTCTATCCAGAGGAGAGCAATGAAGCCTGTGAAAAGAATTTGTAGAAAGCCAGGCAAAGTTGTTTTTATAGATGGCAAGTACCAGCAGTAGTAAGAAAAATACCAAATTTCCCTTCCTTGAGAAAGAAACACATGATTGAATAAGCGACTTGAGTTATTTGTTTTGCAGGAAGAAAGAGTAAATGCTTTGTATGGTTGAGGCAATGTGATTTCCAAAGTTTGTAGCACACTTCAGATACAATAGGTGAACACAATATTGGCATGTGGTACTGCACTTCAAGAAGCACTTCAAATAACCAGCGTTAATTCTTTTTGTTATTGTTGTATACTCCAAAAAGCAATTTTTTCAGAAAGATATGCTTAGGAAGCAGATGCTAAACTTAAATGTTCATAAGAAAGTACCAAGTCAGTAAAATTCCAGAATTATTAGAATGTGAACTTAACAATACATGTTTTTTTACTATTTACACAATTCTCATTCATGTAACAGACTCACCTTAACTTGGATAGAGATATTAACTTATCTAAGGATTTGTAAAAGCAGTCTTTTATAAAAAGAAAAAAAACCATGCATTTTCTCAATAGACACATGCTGAACATAAACAAAGTTTTATAGACCCTCAAATTAAGCCAATGTGAAAGTATCATGTAGAAAAGTATGTAGTCCAGCAACATACACACTAAGATCTGCTCTGATATTTAAACAGATTTTAAAACACAGTATGTATCAATGTAACACCATTTTCATTCTCATTTTTTGGGGTTGAAAAACCCCACTGGTATACATGGGATTTTTTTTTATTTTTTCATAACTATTAATACTATTATTATTATTATTACTAATAAATTATTTTATTCAGCAGATTTTAGGTATAAAACCATATCTGTTGTAAGTACATCTGATGACAGTAATTGCCTTCAGGGTCATGAGTTATATCAAAAATGAATTTTTTTCAAAACTGTGAAATTCATTCTCTTTAACTGAATTACGGATACTTCATTTTAAATATAGACTTTGCTTCAAAAACTCTTGTAACACAGCTCTGGCTACCCACTTAATAGTTTTTATTAGTTTTGAACTTAAAATAAACACAGGGAAATGAAATTCAGAAATTCATAAAATGAAAAGGTAATGCTGAAAGACAAGACTGCCCTGAGAGTTCAAATAAAGATTTAACCTAATCTTTCTCTTAGTCATTAAAGAGAGTATGATACACATACACAATGTATGGTGCACAAGACCACAGCACTGGTAATCCAGTGTGAAGGACTCTCTGGATTGTGTCAGGAACATTCCTTGACAACCCCATGAACTCTTAACATCTCTTTTTATAGTCTCTTGGGGAAAGAGAATCAGAATGTAGAATCATAGAATTACATAGGTTACAAAAATTCTCCCAGATCATCAAGTGGACATGCTCCAACACCTCAATGTCTTTCTTGAGGAGACCAAAACTGACCCAGCTTCAGCACATTAATCACTGCCCTGTTCCTGCTGGCCACACTATTTCTGGTACAGGCTAGGATGCCAGTGGCCTTCTTGGTCCCCTGGGTACACACAGGCTCGTGTCCATCTGGCTGTTTACCAGGCCCCCCCAGGTCCTTTTCCACTGCACAGCTTTCCGGCCACTCATCCTCCAGCCAGTAGCACTTGGTCTTGCTGAACCTCATACAATTGGCCTTGGCCCATCTATCCAGCCTTCCTGCACTCCAGCAGATCAACACTCCCACCCAGGTTGGTGTAGCCTGCAGGCTGACTGAGGGTACACTCAATCCCCTTGTCCAGATCATTAGTAAGGACATTAAACAGGATTGGCCCCAGTACTGAGCCCTGGGGAGCACCACTTGTTACCATCTCCCAACTGGATTCACCTCCATTCACCACCACTCTCTGGGCCTGATTTTTACCATCCAGCCAGATTTTTACCCAGTGGAGGTAATACCCATCCAAGGCATGGGCAGCCAGTTTCTCCAGGAAAATGCTGTGGGAAGCAGTGCCAAAGGCTTTACAAAAGTCCAGGTAAACAATATCCATTCTTTCCCTCATCCACTAGATGGGTCACACTGTCACAGAAGGTTGGTCACAAACAGGACCTGCCTTTCCCAAACCTTGTTTTCTCGGTCTGATGCCCTGGTTGCTCCGCATATGCTGTGGGATGGCCCTCAGCATGGTCTGTTCTATCTTTCCTGACCTTCTCAAGCAATGAGGTCAGGCTGACAGGTCTGTAATTCCCACCAGCTCCCTGTGTCCTTGGGTGAATCCCATCCATTCTGATGCAGATTTGTGGGCGTCATAGGTGTTGCAGCAGGTCACCAACCATTTCCCCTTGGATTATGAGGGCTCCATTCTGCTCCCCATCCCTGTATTCGAGCTCAGGGGGCTGGGCAACCAGAGAAGAACTGGTCTTATTAACAGACCTTACTGCTGGTATTATTAAATACTGAGGCAAAGAACCATTAAGCGTCTCTGCCTTTTCCTTATTCTTTATCATGATGTTTCCCCCACATCCAAAAACAAATGGAGATTGTCCTTAGCCCTTCTTTTTGTTGTATTTACAGAAACATTTTTTATTGTCTTTTGCAGCCCTATGCAGAACAATTCTAGCTGGGCTTCGGACCTTCTAGTATAGTCCCTGCATAACTTCACAACCTGATTTGTCTGCCCCTGCTCCCAAATACTGTAAGCTCTCCTTTTTACTCTGAGTTCTAGAAAAATCTGTTCAGCCAGGATTTCTTCTTCCCTGCCATCTTGTCTTTTGGCACATGAGGACAATCACCTTTAGGACTTCCTTCTTGGAAAATGTCCAGCCTTCCTAGACTTCTTTGCCCTTCATGACTGTCCCCCCGCCAGAACTCTCTTAATCAGTCTCCTAAACAATCCAAAGTCTGGAAGTCCAAGGTGACAGTTCTGCTGACTCCTCTCCTTACTTCTCCAAGAAGCAAAAACTATAACTGGATGATCACTGTGCACCCGATGGCCTCCAACAATCACATCACCTAACAGTCCTCCATTCACGGAAAGCGGGTCCAGTGAGCGCCTTGCCCAGCTGGCTGCCTCAACAGCTGTGTCAGGAAGTTTTCTTCCAGTCATCCAGGCACCTCCTGGACTGTTTCCTGTCTTCTGTATTGTATTTTCAGCAGACATCCAGCAGAGATTGGACCCACTACCTGTATAGTAAAAGTTGCATTTACTTCACAAGGCCTGGATTTTACTCACTGTGTCTAAAACCACTAGTAAAAGCTATTCAGGGCCTTGGGTAAGCATTGCTAAAAATTATGGAACCTCTCAGTAGGGTCATTTAAGAAAAAAACATGTCACAAATTCACAAGTGCATTCTGTGTTGAATGTATTATGGTAATTGAACTGTCATCATAGTGTTGTCACTATGCATCTGTGTCTAATTGAAATACATTTCATTGCTGTTTAGCCATAAACAGTATGTGAAAAGTCTTTCTTGAAGGAC